>PVHP010032975.1:0-20008 GCA_004024765.1 Zapus hudsonius | reverse complement strand
CCTCCTCCTCCTCCTCCTCCTCCTCCGTGTTTTGAGGTAGGGTCTCACTCTAGTCCAGGCTGATCTGGAATTCACTCTGTAGTCTCAGGGTGGCCTTGAACTCATGGTGATCCTCCTACCTCTGCCTCCTGAGTGCTGGGATTAAAGGCATGCGCCACCTGGCTTTATTTATTTATTTATTTTGAGACAAGATCTTGCTATGTATCCCAGGTAGGCCTCAAACTCAAGATACTCATACTGCCTCCATTTCCCAAAATATGGAATTACAGACATGCCCAACTGCGATTAATTTACGTATTTATTTATTTGCAAAGAGAGAGAGAATGAGAATGAATGAGTGTGCCAGGACCACCAGCCACTGCAAACGAACTCTAGATGCATGTGCCACAATGTGCATCTGGCTTTATGTAGGTACTGGGGACTCGAACCCAGGTACTTAAGCTCTCCAGGCAAATGCCTTAACCACTGAGCCATCATTCCAGTCCGATTATTTTAATTGTACATATTTAGGTGGTGCAATGTGATAATTCCACACATGTGTACAACTGTATAATGATCAAACTGGAGTAGTTAACATTTCCAACTCTTTAAACTTAAAATTTTTGATGTTAAAAATGTTAATTAGCATATATAATGTTGATTGTGGATCCTGGGAAGGGTGGTAGAGAACGGATGGAGAGATCGTGGATAAAGGGGAAGAGATAGCACAGTGGTTAAGGTGCTTGCCTGCAAAGGCTATGGACCCAGGTTCAATTCTCCAGTACCCACATAAAGCCAGATGCACAAAGTGGCGCGTGCAAAGGATGCTTCTCTTCTCTCTCCTTGAAAATAAATACTTGAGAGAGATAGTGGATAAGAGGCACCCAAACATAGAAGTAATAAGTTCTACAGTTCTGCAGCACAGATGGATAACTACAGCTCTCCATAACCTCCCATGATCTAGAAAGGACTAAAGAGAGGACCTCAGCAGCTCCAGACATGAAGTAACGATAAGGAGATAGAAATGTTAACTTGAGTTTGGTTTTGTTTTGAACAGCATCGGACCTAGCCCAGGCTGGCCTCAAACTTGCTATGCAGTTGGGGATGACCTTGAACTTGTAACTGATTCTCCTGCCTCCACCTTCCAAGTGCTGGGATTGCAAGTGTGTGCCACCATGCCTGCTTGATGTGGTGCTCGAGGGGGAACCAGGGACCTCGTGCATGCCAGGCAAGCGCTATGCCAACTGAGCTACATCCCCAGCCTGCAAATGTCATGCACACACACACACACACACACACACACACACACACGTGTTGAAATATCACATTGTATCGACCGTGTTTTAATGGGATGCAGCAAGGACAACACCTACTTTATCTCAGCATAGTCTAAGAACCAGCATATTGCCCTAAGTGGAGAGGATCGCAGACAGCCATGAGCGCTCTGCCCCTCTCTTCCTGAAATAGCAGGTGAGGGCTGGAGAGACGGCCCAGTGGTTAGGCTTTGCCTGCAAAGCCTAACCACCTGGGTTAGATTCCCCAGTACCAGCCGGGCGTGGTGGCGCACGACTTTAATCCCAGCACTCGGGAGGCAGAGGTAGGAGGATCACCATGAGTTCAAGGCCACCCTGAGACTACATAGTGAATTCCAGGTCAGCCTGGACTAGAGTGAGACCCTACCTCGAAAAAACCAAAAAAAAAAAAAAAAAAAGATTCCCCAGTACCCAGGTAAAGCCAGATGCACAAAGTGATACATACATCTGGAGTTCGTTTGCAGTGGCAGGAGGCCTCAGCACACCCATTCTCTTGCTCTCTCCTTGCAAATAAATAAATAAATAAATAAATAAATAAATAAATAAATAAATAAATAAATAAATAAATGTTCTTCTTTGTCAATTAGATGATTTAAAAAATAAAAGATAAAACAGCAGGTGAAATACATAATAGCCAACCGGCTCAGGTGACAGGAAAACCAGCCTCACGTCCACCCCTTCTACACCACAGCCTGCAAAGCCCCAGGAGCTATCTCACCTGACTTTGAAACCTCTGACTTGCTCTAATTTTACAGGTTCTTAGAAAATTGATACCTAGTGGGGTAAAGTGGCATATTTCTGTCCATCTTGGTCAGAAAGAATTCTCTTTTTTCTTAAAAAAAATTTTTTTTGTTTGCAAACAGAAAGAGATAGAAGAGAGACGGAGAGAATGGGCACACCAGGGCCTCCAGCCCCTGCACATTAACTCCAGATGCATGTGCTACTTTGTGCATCTGGCTTTACATGGGTACTGGGGAATTATACTCCAGTGTATAGGCCTTACAGGCAAGTGCCTTAACCACTGAGCAATCTCTCCAGGCCTCAGAAAGAACTCTTTTTTTTTTTTTTTTTTTTTTTTGAGGTAGGGTCTCACTGTAGCCCAGGCTGACCTGGAATTCACTGTGTAGTCTCAGGGTGGCCTTGAACTCATGGTGATTCTCTTACCTCTGCCTCCCAAGAGCTGGGATTAAAGAATTCTTAACCTCCCTTCTTTTGAAGATAAATGCTCTTCAGGCATATATACCTCTTATCTCGGCACAAGCGAGGTCCACCTGACAAGAGGCCCAAGTTCCTTCCTAGCTGAGGTAGGAGGATCCCAAGTTCAAGGCCAGCTTGAGCTGCATAGCGAACCTACCTCAACAAGCAAAACAAAAATCTTGTATTCTCACTGCTACGACTCACATTATTTTATCTTCAGTTGTTTGCAGATTTAAGTGTGCTTTTTCTGCGTGAATCTTTTTCTTACCAGATAAACTATCACACCTGTGGACACTTCCTTCAGCTTCTGGAAAAGTGGCTCAAGCACACGTGAGTGTCCACAATACAGACACTGTTTTTTTAAAAAATATTTTATTTACTCATTTCAAGCAGAGATAGAGAGAGCATCAGGGCCACCACCTGTGAGTCTGGCTTATGTGGGTACTGGGCAATTGAACCTGGGGCTTTAGGCACTGGAGGCAAGTGCCTTAACCGCTGAGCCATCTCACCAGCCCCAGACAGTCTTTAATTGTACATGCCAGGATCTCATGCTGCTGCAGAGGTGCACCTATCTGGCTTTACATTGGTAGCTGCAGAATTGAACCAATGAACCTGTGCCAACAGGCTTTGCAAGCAAGTGCCTTTAACCGCTGAGCCATCTCCTCAGCCCCTATAGACACCTTATTTACCCCATCATTGATGTTTGAGCACAGTATACCCATTCCATTGTCTCGAACAAACCCCTAAACTTTCCTCAGAGTGCGGGAAGAGCCAGGCGATCCTTTTAGGTCCTGTGATCAAGGAAATGTACTTAGATCTTTCTGAAAGAGTAATTGAGCAGTTGTAGGTTATTTACATCCTCTAAGAAATATTTCTTCGGAGCTGGGATGGCGCTCATTGGCAGAGAATCTGGCATGATTACAGCGCTAGATTTGATCCCCAACACTATAAAACCAAGACTAAACCAGAACAAAACCTGCTTGGCTGGGTGGGGTGACACGCTTGTAATCTCAACACTTGGGAGGCTGAGGCAGGACTGTTGAGAGTTTTAGGCCATAGTGAGATCAAGCTAGCTTGGGCTACTGAGTGAGATCCAGAGAGAGAGAGAAAGAGAGAGGGAGGGAGGGAGTGAGGGAGTGAGGGAGGAAGGGAGAGAGAGAGAGGGAGAGAGAGAGAGAGAGAGAGAGAGAGAGAGAGAGAGAGAGGCAAAACCAAAATAGGTTTCTTCCTATTTCAGAAGCCTGCCTTCCTTCCTTCCTTCCTTCCTTCCTTCCTTCCTTCCTTCCTTCCTTCCTTCCTTCCTTCCTTCCTTCCTTCCTTCCTTCCTCCCTCCCTCCCTCCCTCCCTCCTTTCCTTCCTTCCTCTCTCTCTCTCTTTCTTTCTCTTTCTGTACTTTGGTATGGGTATGGTGTTTATCCCCTCGAAATGTTCCCAAACAGAGGGCAGAACTTGTTTTTTTAAGAGTTATTTTGGGGCTGAATGTAGCTCAGACCTATAATCCCAGCTCTTTGGGAGACTGAAGCAGGAGGATGACCATGAGTTCCAAGAAGCCCGAGCTGCTGTGCTTAAAAAAGGAAAAAGGCAGCAGCTAGGCATTATGGCGCATGCCTTTAATCCCAGCGTTCTGGAGGCAGAGGCAGGAGGATTGCTGTGACTTTGAGGTCAGCCTGAGACTGCAGAGTGAATTCCAGGTCAGCCTGGGCTAGAGCGAGACCCTACCTCGAAAAACAAGGACAATAAAAACAAACAAAAAGGCATTGTTTTAAAGATAAAAGTGAAGACTGGAGAGATGCAAATGCAGATGTTTGCAAAGCCTTGATGGCCCCAGTTCAATGCCTCAGTATCCATGTAAAGCCAGATGTGCCAAGTGGCTCATGCATCTGGAGTTTGTTTACAGTGGCAAAAGGCTCAAATAAGTAAAAAAACAAAACAAGCACCATGTAGGCCATGCTGACCAGAACCTTATGATGTGGTCCATGGCAGGCCATGGTCCTCCTGCCTTGGCCTCCTGAGTACTGGGGTTGTATGTGCACCCACACCATATGGAGCAGGCTTTGTAATCATCAGTGATTGACCTGAAGGACCGAAATCCACCCCACATGGAGTGTCTTCAACTTGAACTGATAGCTTTTAAGAAATGGAGATTATTTCCAAGGTGATGGAAGGGATTTGTTCTTTGTGTTGCGTCTTTGTAAAACGCTTGTGTATCAAACCATTTAGAGCACACGTCACAGTAACAACAGCACTTAGCTCTAATTTATTTGAGGAAGAAACTAAACTTTCAGCTGTGTATTAGTCTTACTACCCTTAGAGAAGGTCCACAGAGTACCCTGGAGGCTACTGCAAACTCCTAAGCTGCTGTGCATCCAGCCACCCACCTGTCCATCTATTCATGCATACAAGCACTCATCCATCCATCCTTCCATGCACCCATCCACTGGCCCAACAAGAAGAGCTTTGTGTGCCCCTAGAGCACACGCAGGTATGGGCACATTGGACTCAGTAGTCGTGTCTAAGTGCATGAGCTCCAGGTGACCATGGTTAACCAAGTTGGACATTGAGGAATAGCCTTTGTTTCTGAGGTCAAGTTGGAAGGCAGCTGTCCCCACAGAGAATATGGAGCAGACAAGCTGCAGGCGCCAGAACAAAGAGTGGTCCAATCAGAGCCCAGACTCCTGGGTGCTGGGGACAGTGAGGAACAGTGTCCTTCGGGAGCTTCCAACAGACAGCTGGGAGGGGCGAGAGAGGTCGGAGGATGCCACAGGCAGTGAGGAGAGCATGCGCTGTCCTTGATGCCATCCAGATCGAGGGTGCTGGTGGGGAGAGTGGGTATGCCCTGGGGAATCAGTGAAAGATGGAGCACTGGAGAAGGGCTAGGGAGGGTACAGGAGGCGGGGAGAGAGGATGGTGATGCCTTTGACTGAGGTAAGGGACAGGCGCCAAGGACCTGCTTTCCAAATCCATTCCCTGAAAGACTGTCTTGAGTCCCCAGGCAAGAGCCCTGGCTAGAAGAGGGGCCATCGTCATGGGGACTCATAAGGACAGAGATCAGCAGAGGACACAGCCTCTTTGGAGTCAGTCCTCCTCCTCTTAGCTAGCTCAGGGGTGGAGCATCTGGTCAGCACGGGCAAGGTCTGGGTTAGATCTGAAGCATCACATGGAACAGAAACAAAGGAGCCAAAGCTTCAAGGAGCAGTGACTTTAAGGTGACAGGAGCCCCATTCCGAAGCTCTCCTCCCCTTGCTGTTCTCCGTGGCCGGTCCTGGAGCCTCTGAGCAGCGCTCACACTGGCAGGTCCTTGGGCTCCTCTGGAGTGAGCTTGGTCAGTTTGTCCACACAGAGCAGGATGAGGGTGAGAAACCAGAGACTCCATCCCACCGCCGCTGCGATCCAGCCGTATTCGTCCACCCCAGCGTGACAGCATCTGGCTGCTTGTGGGCAGAAGTCCACATCTGGGAAAAAGAGAACAGGGTTGTCGTGCACCAGCCCCTCCCGCCCTCTCATGTTAGTAAGAACATAGAATAAGCTAGCTGGCACATGCTTTAGAAGCACTGCCACCTTATACATGTCTTACCTGGTGATGTGAACATTTATCATTTAACTATAACTTGCCTGTGGTCCTGAGATGACAGAAATAGAACTCAAATCCCAATCTGCATATTATTACCCAGTGCCCTTGGTCATTTGATGAGGCCAGCGTTAAAGAGAAAGAAAACTTTCCTTTTTGGTTTTTTTCCAGATAGAGTCTCACTGCAGCCCAGGCTGACCTGGAACTCAGCACTCTGTAATCCCTGGCCAAGAGAAAGAAAACTTTTGAATGAGTAGGCATGTGTGATAATACTCCTTTGTGAGTTCTGAGCTTTTTTGCCCCTGGAAATATTTAAGTAGAGGGTGTGAAGGGGCCAGTTGTGGTAGTGCACGCCTTTAATCCTAGCACTCGGGAGGCAGAGGTAGGAGGAACGCTGTGAGTTCGAGGTCAGCCTGAGACTACAGAGTGAATTTGAGGCAATCCTGGTGAGACTCTACCTCAAAAAAACAAAAACAAAACAAAAGCCTGTGAAGGGTTCCAATCAAGCAAATCAAACTACTAGCTGGAATCAAGTTCACAGACTGGACTCACCACTTCCAAATGTTATAAGCATTTGCTCCCAGGATATCTTTTGCTGCTGACCAGGGTTGCGTTATTAAAGCCATTTGTACCAAGGATTGTGAGCCCAGTTGGGATCAAAACCAAGCCGGCTTTTAGACCTACTCTGCAAACAGTATTGGGTATTGGGATATACCACCCTGGTTCTGGGGAAGACCTAGCAGTCACTTGGCTACCTGGTACCCACTGGTGAACATCAAGGGCCCAAGTTTCTCCCTTAGCTTCAGGGGACAGTTGTGGGTCAGGATGGTTGGTAGGAGAAGCTTACTGGGGCAGTGCTCCAGGGGCCCGGGAGCTGGGAGCTGGATGGTCAACGTTGAGTTGCTGCTGGCTTCTGGGGAAAAAAGGCAAGAGATGATTACCCATTAGAACCAGCTGAAAAGACCCTATTGCTGAAGACACCACATACTTGGGCTGCAGGTCATTGACAGATCAAACTGGAGCTGAGCTGGAAGCCTCCCTCCTGTTGACTAGCTGTCAGGATGCTGGAAAGAGCTATGTAGCATGTTGGGGGAGAAAAGCCATCTATGGCCTTAACCAGCAATGGACCCTGCAAGCTTTATGACTGGAGAGCCAGGTCACATATGCCAACTGGTTCAATGATGGCATGTCTGACTGGGGAGAAGCCAACTGCTCTCTGATTGGACTTGAGACCCACTCCATGGGAGGGAATTCCTATCTGGTACTGAGAACCTCATCAAAAGCCTATGGCTGGGGAAGACATAAATCCTATTTGTCTATCTAAATGGATATGTTAAGTCCACTAAACTGCCCTCTGTATCCTGATGTTTATGCCCATGTATTAATGCTGCTCTTGCCTTTGGTTAGAAAAGCTTCTCTTTTCGGATGGCGGTGACCACTGGGGAGACTCAAAAGTCACCACAGTGCTGGGAAGAAGTGACAGTGAAGTGTTCAGAACTAAGTGAGACATCTCTATCACACCCTCCGAGGCTCAGGGACCATTATTTCAGAAGAGGTGGCAGAAAGAATGCAAGAGCCAAAGGAAGGGAGGAGTGCTTATAACACTGTCTTCCTGACACAGAGTGGCCGTGGTATTTCTGACCTCACAGTGGCTGATGAATAGATGGAAAGAAGGGATTCAGTGGAGAGGGGGTATGAGAGGGAGAAAGGGAAGGTGATAGGAAGAGATTTTGATCATGGTATATTGTTTACATGTGCAGAGGTTGTCAATAAAAAAGAAAAGAAAACAAACAAACAAACAAACAAAAAACCCTTGCATTTTGCTGGGCATAGCCACACACATCTGTAACCCCAGTCCTGTGGGGAGTGGAGTTCAGAAAATCATGAGGGTTCTGGAATCAGTAAGAAACCCTATCACCAAGAAAAAAAAAAAAAAAACAAAACAGAGATATGAGCTGGGGAGATGACTCAATGGTAAAGAGAATGGGTGTACCAGGACCTCTAGCAGATGCATTCAACACCTTGTGCATCTGTCTTTCCGTGGGTACTGGGGAATTGAACCTGGGTCCTTAGGCTTTTCAGGCAATCGCCTTAACCTCTAGGCTGTCTCTCTCCAGCCCCTTAGCTTCATTTTTACTGCCCTTCAATGACCAAGTGCCTGCTACTTATAGCTACTTTCCACGCAGGTGGATATAACTAAAAAATGACCTTTCAAGTATAGAGTGAAACAGTTGCTGAAGAATTTGAAATGCCTTCTTCATAACTATATTCAATTTCTTTTTTTTTGTTTGTTTGTTTTTTGAGGTAGGGTCTCGCTCTAGCTCAGGCTGACCTGGAATTCACTATGTAGTCTCGGGCTGGCCTCGAACTCACAGCGATCCTCCTACCTCTGCCTCCCGAGTGCTGGGATTAAAGGCGTGCGCCACCACTCCCGGCTATATTCAATTTCTTTCCAAAACCTGAGCAAATAAACACTGCCATCTGACCTTGATTCTCTCCTCTGATGGTGTGGTTACCCAGGCACACAGTTACCAACAGAAATTACATCTCATATGAGCAAGTCCAGACTTTGCCAGAATTGCAATGTTTAGACTCATCCCTCAGTTTTGCAAGGCACAGGTGGAGGAGGAGAACCCCAGCAGGAATTTTAAATGTTCTTTCACTTTGGAGGGGGGGCTGGGTTAGAGAGATGCACATAAAGGTCTGGGAATAAGGGCTAGAGAGATGGCTCCGTGATTAAGGCACTTGCCTGCAAAGCCTAACGTCTAAAGCCAGATGCATAAAGTGGTGCATGCATCTGAAATTCATTGTAGTGGCTAGAGGCCCTGCTGCGCCCTGTCTCTTTCTCCCCTTATAAATAAATTAAATAAATAAATAATTTTTTTAAAGAAAAGAGCCAGGCATGGTGGTGCACACCTTTAATCCCAGCACTTTGGAGGCAGAGGTAGAAGGATCACCATGAGTTCGAACCCACCCTGAGACTACATAGTGAATTCCAGGTCAGCCTGGGCTAGAGCGAGACCCTACCTCGAAAAAACAAAAAAGAGACAAACATTTTTTAAAACGTCTGGGAAGCAAAGCTGTGCCTGTGTGCCCTCCATGACTGAGAAAATGATGCTGGATGGTCCATACTTCCCACCACAGCAGCCTCTCACTGCCTGAGGCCATTAAAGTATATTCAAATGAAAGAAAATTCAGCTTCCTGTAACCTTAGCCACATTTCAGGCATTGCCCATGGCTAGTAACCACCATATTGAAAGCACAGGGTCCTGCCACCAACAAAGAAAATTTTATCAACACAAATGTTAAGTAAGATCAAAACCAAGTGTGTGTGTGTGTGTGTGTGTGTGTGTGTGTGTGTGTGTGTGTGTGTGCAGGTGTGCATGCCACAGAGCAGTGTGAAGTCAAGTCAAAGACCAACTTTGGGTTAGGGGTTCACCCCTCCCACCTTATTGAGGCGGCATCTCTTGTTCACTACTCTGTTTGTCAGGCTAGCTGGCCCAGGAGCTTCTGAGAGCTTCTCCCCTCTGCCTCCTCCTCACAGAAGCCCCCCACAGTGCAGGATCCTTCTTTTACATGGGTTCTGGGGATCCTGACTCAGTCTCAACACTTGCACGTCAAGTGCTTAATTCGCTGAGCCATCTCTCAGTCCAAGAAATTGGTTTTGAAGAACTTTTCTGGAAACTATACTGTTGTTCAACCTCCTTTCTTGGGAATGCAAAAGAAAACAAAATAAAAAACCCATTAAGCAAGCCTAGATGTCCCACTGTCTGGGCCAGCCTGTCCCTCAAAGGTGCTGTTGTTCCAGAGCAGGACAGGGGGACAGGCGGGGAAGCAAGCTGCTTACACAGCCAGGAACCTGCTGCTTAGACTCACTGCAGGCACCCCAGGTCCTGCCTACAGCATAGTAATTACCTGTTACAATCTGATGGCTACTGTAAATTATTTACAGCTAAATAGCTTAGAGCTCAAGCTTTGTTTTGGAGAAACTGATTCTTGGACATTTCAATTTTCCTTCTCAACCAAATTACTCCCTTGGCCTTGACCTTCATCTCTCCTCTCCACCTGCAAGGGGAAATGATCCCAGGACCAGTGAGCAGATGCAAACAAGACCTAGTGCATTAGATACTAGCATTGAGTTAGAGTCTATGAAATTACAGTTTTTAGAGGTAAAATGCATTTCATATCAGCAGTTTCATGTGGGTCAAATGCAATAACCCAGATGAAAATTCCTGAGCATTGGAGTCACCCTCTATGTGATGAGGCCCAGCCAGTACTCCTAAAAAGACCCACCAGCCCAGGGCAGCTACATTGCCAAGAGACCTTCCTAGCCTAAGCAAGGCACTGGGAGGCTTAATGAAAAGAAAATGGACTCACCCTTATTTGGGGAGGAGGGACATTGGGAGCTCTGACAAACTTGCTGACCATAATTGCTAACACTCATGTGTGTTTCCCACGTGCTGGTTTATTGTAAATTCTTTACAGGCGGTCAACTCCTTTCCTCCTTACAAATAGCCCCATAAATCAGCGCTCTGTTTATCCCTGGGTTCTAAACAAAGAATCTGGGGCACAGCGAGGTAAAGTAATTGGCTCAAGGTCATACCACTGGTAAGTTTCAGGAGATGGAGAGGAATTGAGTCCCCTGGCTCCGAAGCGCCCCTGTGAGTGAGCCATCAGCAGTGGCGACAGGAGAGACTCTGAGGATGAGGGACAAGGTTATAGGGGTGGCCTGAGAGGGGAACAGCATGTCGGGAGCAGAGCAGACATCTCTTTAAGGAAGTTCAGGCTAAGGTCAAAGCCAGAAGTGGTAGAATGGAAGCCAGCTCTCTTTGTCCAAAAGATGCAGGACCCAGCCTGGGAAAGCCTTCGGAGAGAGTGGGGTGAAACCCACATTTCTGGGGCCCGAGGAGACCTGGGAGTGGAGGATGGACTTCTGCAAGGAGAGTGAGGGCAGGACTCGGGAAGGGAAGGGAGGACTGCCAATCCCAACAGCCCAGAGGTGCCACAAAGGAACTGGAGGCTCAGTTTTTGTACCTTTCAACCAGTTTGGTCCCCTGATGTGTGAGATTCTGACAAATTATATTTTGTGTGTGTGTGCGCCAAGGGCTAACAGAGGCATCTGCTTCTGTCTTAGCCCAGGATTTGAGTGCTTGAACTCAGTCCCTGGCAAAACTAAAATGACAGCCACATCCCCCCTGCCAGCCCACTCCCTCCCCCAGTCCCTGACTAATCCTCCTGGGGATCCTTTCCTCTTCCCTCTGTGCAGGACCAACCCTGGCCGAGGAATCCTCCCCCCTCCTCCTCCCTCCCGCCCTCCCCTTCCCAGCGAGTCCAAGAATAAAGCTCAGGACTCTACCTGCCCAGTGAGCTGAGTGGAAGGAGGCAACAGCCAGGCCGAAGAGCAGGGCGGCCCGCGGGGCAGAGGTGAGGCGTTGTGGGCTGCAGAGAGAGGCACCTGTCTGGGCCATGCTGGGGTGGGGACGCCCAGAGCTGGGGACCATATGTCCTGTGTGTCCTGTGTGCCCTGTGGTGTGCCCAGTGCTGTCCAGGTGACTCCTGCGGGAGCTGGGAATCTGCTGTGTTTGGGGGAAAAGAGAGAGGGCGGAGCCAAGGAAACCACCTGTCACACCTGCTCTGGCCTCTGTCACTCTGCTGGCTGGGGGAGGGGAGGAGGAGTAAATCATCCCTCCTTCCCTGAGCCAGAATTGTCCCCATAAAGGAAAAAGGTGAACAGAAGGAGAGGACCGATCCTGCGGGCTCCTTGGAGCTGAGTCGGCAGGTGCAGCATGGCTTCCTTGGGTATACTGTCCTGGGCTCCAGCAGCAAGCACCTGCTGCCCTCAGATTGCTTTCATTACAGAACAGTGTGTCCTTGGGTATGCCTTGGGAAGGACAGAGGGCTTTGGATGTCGGTAGCAAGAGGCCACCTCTGCTGAGAGAAGGCTTTATGGAGAAAATGGCATTTGATCGGGGCCTTGAAGCATGGCTAGGATTCTGACAGGCAGATAGGAGAAGAGGACACTGTCATAGTAGGGTCAGAGGCATTGTGACAGATATGTAGGTGAGCCAAGGAGGGGGATCCAGGGGGCAGAGTGTCTATATGCTGCCTGGGGAATTTGAAGACCCATCAGGGGGGGAAGGGGGAGGCTGTGAAGATGCTGATCTGAGCAGTGACTTGATTGGAGCGCTCGATGCCTTCAGTCTACATGACTCACAGGAGTCTCTATCTCTGAGGGTGCACTGCCAGATTCCCAATGGTTGCCTGAAACCATGGGTGCTGCTAAACCACACATACACACAGTTTTTTTCCTAGAAATATATACCTATGATAAAATTTCATCTATAGTTACAGTAAGAGATTAATATAGCTAATCATTAAGCAGCAATTATAACATTATGTTGTAAGGTGAGCTATTTTTTAAAACCCATGAATTATTTGTTTATGAAAATTTCCATTTAATATTAAAGACTGCAATTGATTGTGGGTAATCAAAAATGGCAGGAAGTGAAACTGAGGATAAAGGGAGGCTTCTGCTTACCATGTGTAGTAGAGGCCTCAGCCTGAGACTTGTGGAGGAGACATGGCTCCTGTCCTTGAGGAGAGCACAGTACAGCAGAAATCTCATGCAACATGGCAAGATAGTTACGGGAACATAGAAGAGGAAGTGATCAAGTCTGCTGAGACAGTGAGGGATATATTCCCAGAGGAAGTGACATTTGGGCTGGGTATTAAAGTTTGGATGTACAGATGGGGGTTGGTGGGTTCTTCAACTAGAAGAAATGATGTTCGTAAAAATGAGAGAACTGAGTGTAGGCAGGCTTGCCACATATGGATATGTGCACTGTGTTCACTGTGTTCCTATGTATGATGGGCCTGGAAAGAGAGTGAGAGATTTAGCCCTCACTCAAAGCTCTATAGAGAGAAGACAGGCATAATGGCACTTACCTATAGTCATAGCATTTGGGAGGTAGAGACTGGAGGATCAGGAATTAAAAGTCACCTTTCGCTATATAGTGAATTTAAGGAGAGTCTGGGCTACATGAGGCCCTGTTTCAAAAAAAAAAACCCTCTATGGAAGGAAGGAAGGAAGGAAGGAAGGAAGGAAGGAAGGAAGGAAGGAAGGAAGGAAGACATATATAGTAGCCCAGAGAGTGGGGATGGTGTAGAAGTGCTTGAGGCAGGATAATTTTCAAGTGTTGCACTATTTGGAAAATTTCCAGTGACTAAGTAGCCACTGCATTCCAGGCCTTTGGTGAGCAGTTTTGCTCTCCAGGAGTTTATGGTCCTGCAAGGATGAGATGGGCAAATAATGACCGTACCACTGAATAAGTGTGTTGAAGAGATCCGTGCAAAGAATGGGAAACCATGGAAGAGGTTTGGGAATGAGTGCGTTACACAATGGAGATGTCATATTTGGGAGGGTATTGTGTATAGTGTATGCACATGTGTGTGCATAGATGTATGCACTAAGTGTGCACACGTGCAGAGACAAGAGAAGAACATCAGATGTTGTGGTGGTTTGATTCAGGTGTCCCCCATAAACTTATGTGCTCTGAATACTTGATCCCCAGCTGATGGCAATTTGGGAAGTGTGTTGTTGGGGGCGGGCTTATGGGTATTATAGCCAGCTTCTCCTTGCCAGTGTTTGGCACACTCCCCTATTGTGGTAATCCATCTGATGTTGGCCAGGAGGTGATGTCCATGTCTGTCCATGCCATCATTTTCCCTGCCATCATGGAGCTTCCCCTCAAGTCTGTAGGCCAAAATAAACTCATTTCCTTCAAACGCTCCTTTTAGTTAGGTTCTTTCTGCAGCAAAGAGAAGCTGATGACAACAGATGCCCTTTTCAATCACTGTTCTGTCTAGTTTCCTTGAGATAGAGTCTCTCATGGAGCCTGGAGCTGCCCAGAAAGCCACAGCAATTCTGTCTCCAGCTCCCTAAGAACTGGAATTACAGATATGTGTGGCTATACACAACTTTTTACATGTATGTTAGAGCTCAAACTCAGGTCCTTATGTTTGTGTGGAAAACACTCTTACCCACTGAGTCATCTTCCCATCCTATATATAGCTCACCAGGCATAGAGGATGGGTATGCCCATGGTCTCTGAGGTAGGAGCATACACTCCTTTTCTAGAGCAGAGAGTAGTGTATTGTCCCAGGGGCATGGGGCGGGGGGAGGGGGAATCACAGTTTGTCAAGATAAATGAAAAACAGATTGTAAATATTCCCAAATGCCAGACAGAGAAAATTGGGCTTTATCTTATAAAGTGATTTGGGGTATTATCTACCAGGAACTTACAAATATGGTCACATCATATTTCATATTAGGTCTAAGGACAGGCCTGCATGCAAGGAGATTTCCTAAAAGGCTATTACGGAAGCCCTGAGAGGGCCTGGAGAGAGACGGCTCAGTGGTTAAAGATGCTTACTGGCCAAGCCTGATGGCCTGAGTTCAATTCTCCAGTACCCACATAAGCCAGAGCACAAAGTGGCACATGCATCTGGAGTTTGTTTGCCATGGCAAGTGGGCCTGGCACACTCATACTCTCTCTTTCTCTCTCTCTCTCTCTCTCTCTCTCTCTCTCTCTCTCTCTCTCTCTCTCTCTCTCTCTCTCTCTTCTCCCTGTTTGCAAATAAACAAAAATTTTTGTTTTGTTTTTCAAGGTAGGGTCTCGCTCTAGCCCAGGCTGACCTGGAATTCACTATGTAGTCTCAGGATGTCCTCAAACTCTTGGTGATCCTCCTCCCTCTGCCTCCCGAGTGCTGGGATTAAAGATGTGCACCACCACACTGGACTAAACAAAATTTTAAAAAAACAAGAAGAGAATCCCTGAGCTCATCAAGCCATTGGGCTGAGAAGGGGCAACAGAATCAAGTGGCACTAGGGGGCCATATTCAGAGTCAGGCCTGCTAGCACAAACCTGTAATCCCTGCACTTGGGAGGCTGAGGCAGAAAGATGTGGGGGTCATTTTAGAACATAGTTCTGAAGCCGGGCGTGGTGGTACACGCCTTTAATCCCAGCACTTGGGAGGCAGAGGTAGGAGGATCGCCGTGAGTTCAAGACCAGCCTGAGACTACAGAGTGAATTCCAGGTCAGCCTGGACTAGAGCGACACCCTACCTCAAAAAACCAAAAACCAAACAAACAAAAAAAGAACATAGTTCTGGGCCATCACTTGTCTCGTAAAACAAGGTGAGGAGTATTAGGGTGCAGCTTAGCTGTAGAATGCTTCCCTAGCATGCACAAGGCCCTGGCTACATCCCATCCCCAGCATCTCTAAAGAAATAATTTCTTATGAAATATTTTATTTATTTATTTGCAAGGAGATGGATGATGATGATAGATAGATAGATAGATAGATAATAGATTCTCCAGGGCCTCCAGCCACTGCAAACAAACACCAGATGCATGCACCATTGTGTGCATTTGGCTTTATATGGGTACTGGGGAATCAAACCCTGGTCCTTAGACATTGCAGGCAAGTTCCTTAACCTGGGAGCCATCTCCCCAGCCCAATAATTTTTTTTGTTACTTTTTTTTTGAGGTAAGGTCTCACTCTCTAGCCCAGGCTGACCTGGAATTCATTATGTAGTCTCAGGATGGCCTCGAACTCACAACAATCCTTCTATCTCTGCCTCTTGAGTGCTAGGATTAAAGGTGTGCACTGCCACACCCAGCTAAGAATTATTAAAAGTAATGAAGACTCAACCCACAGAAAGGGATCTGGAAAAGGCAGTCACAAAACAGGTCCCTAGGATCAAACACTGCAAATGAACTCCAGACACACGCATCACTTTTGTGCACCTGCCTTTACTTGTGTATTGGGGAATTGAACCCAGACTGACAGGCTTTGCTAGCAAGTGCCTTTAGCCCAGACCCCGTGGGATCAAGTGCCAGCTGTGCCTCTTATTGGCTGAGTGGCCCTGGGAAAGTTACTTAAATTTATTTATTTATTTATTTATTTATTTATTTATTTATTTATTTATTTATTTGCAAGCAGAGATAGGAGAGAGAGGGACACAGAGAACGAGCACACCAGGGCCTCCAGCCATTGCAAATGGACTCCAGATGCATGCACCATTTTGTGCATCTGGCTTTATGTGAGTACTGGGGAATCAGACTGTGGTCATTGGGCATTAAAGGCAAGTGCCTTAACTTCTGAGCCATCTATCCAGTCCAGGAAAATTACTTAAGACATCCAAGCCTCAGTTTCCTTATCTGGAAGGACAATAGCACCTGCACTTTTATCAGAATTGTTATGATGACTTAGTGAGGTAATCCATACAAAGCACTTAGCATAGGGCAGGCAGATGTTCAGAACTCAGCAAGCACTACCATTATTTTAATAGACAGCTCTGGCCTGGAAAGGTGTCTCAGTGGGTTTGGTGGTTAAAGGCAATTGCTTGCAAATCCTGACATCCTGGGTTTAATTCCCCAGTATCCCTGTAAAGCCAGAGGCACAAAGCGGTGCATGCATCTGGAGTTCATGTCTAGTGGCAGCAGGTCCTGGTACACCCATCCTCTCTCTTTCTCTCTCAAATAAGTAAATAAATAAATTAAATATTTGACAAAATAGATATTTCACCACAAACGAGAAATTCCAGAGAAATGGGAGAAAGGAAATTTTAGAGAATAATCATGCCGTTTGCAGATTGATTTACTCAAAACTTTTCTTGGTCCACAAGGGACTGCAGGAAGGTTGCCAACAGTCAACTGAGCTAGACAAAATAAATTTGAAGTAAATGAGAAGAAATTAAGCAAAGAGAAATTTGGGATAGGGAATAGAAGGGCCCTTGAGTGAGCTTACAGTATGAAGTACCACATATGTTTCCTTCATGTTCTGGTATCAACGTGAAGAGGTCATTCACATGATCCACCTCTTCAGGAGGTGGAAAAGACAGAAATATCGTGTTCTTGTTTTTAGTGAAAAATGATAGGAAGCCAAGATTTTGGACTGGGGCTTGAATTGGAACAGACTGCAACAGACCAGACTGAAAAGACACCAGAATCACGCACACCAAAGTTTCATGTCACCAAACCCAAACTAAGTGTATTTATTCTATGACCTTCCAAGGATCAGAAGAGAGACAGGCCAGTCTCTATGGGCAGGAAAATCACATTCTCTCTGTTGATCATTACCCCCCAAAGCAATATGTATTAACGGATGAGTTATTGTTCTATTGCTCTGTCACCCTGTCTGTGCCTCACAAGGCGTGAACCTTAAAACAACCCATCTAGGTTTTCCGTCAGCCCTTTCCTGTCTGTACACCCCCCTCATGCTCAGCCCTTTGCAATACTTACTCCATTTTATAGAATGAGGTATTGCTTCATTCTAGAACCACCAATAGGGCTGGGGAGATGGTTCAGCAGTTATAGGCACTTGTTTGCACAGCCTGCAGGCCCAGGTTCGATACCCCAGTACCCACATAAAGCACACACAAATGGTGCATGAGTGTGGAGTTCATTTGTAGCAGCAAGAAGCCCTGGTGTGGCCATTCTTTTTTTTAAATTTATTTATTCATTTTCAAGCAGAGAGATGAGAGAGAGAGAAAGAGAGAGAGAGAGAGAGAGAACACTTGAGTGAGCACCAGGGCCACCACCTTGTGGGTTTGGCTTATATGGGCCCTGGGGAATTGAACCCCGGGCCTTAGGCACTGGAGGCAAGTGCCTTAACCGCTGAGCCAACTCTCCAGCCCAGGTCTCTTTCCCTCTCAAGTAAATAAATAAAATAAAAAGAATCACAAATAAAACCAATTGAGATCTTTAAACTCAATTATTGTAATTTTACCCTCTGACAATATCAAGTGCGGAATGAAATTTTCTCCCTAAGCCCCCACGGAAGAGACATATTCCTCAAGTCTTTCCTCCAGTAAACCCTGCAATGAGCCAGTTGGTCTCAGAGGTAATAGCAGTAGCTGGGATCTGTGAGACTTTCAAGGGTCTCCAAAATGTCTGAGACCTGACAGAAATGTTCTCAGATCCAAACCACAAACAATCAGAAAAGGGGGCAGAGGAGAGAGCAGAGCGGTGAAGGGCTTGCCATGCAGGCATAGGACCTGAGTTCTGATCTCCATCCCTGTGTAAAATAGCACAAGTGGTGACATGAGCCTGAATCCTGAATCCCAGCACTAGCAAGGTAGGGACAGGGATCCCTTGACAAGGAATCCAGGTTAAGATGATTCCAGAGTAAGATGGCCAGGCCACCGCACACACCTTTAATCCCAGCACTCAGGAGGCAGAGGTAGGAGGATTGTCATGAATTTGAGGCCAGCCTGGCCTAGAGCGAGACCCGAACTCAGGGGGTTGGAGGTTGGGGGCGGAGAATAAGGTTGAAAGTGACTGATGAAGACCCCCTAATGGTGACATCTGGCCTCTACATGCATGTACACATGTGTGCCCACACACATTATGAACATACATACACACATAATCATACACCACACACAGCTACACCTGCAAAGAAACAAACAAAAAAAACCGGAGAACACTCTGCAATGTAAATAATTACAAAAGTGAAGTAAAGCAATTCCTTCCAAACGTTTAAACAGAAACAAGTTAATATAAGATTAAGTACATTTCAGTATGTTTGATATGAGCGGAGCCTGTCCTTTTTCCAAGGACTGGTGAAGAGTTTTCGTGACCCTGCTTTGGGGTGTGCTGACAATAACAGCCCTGACTTCAGCTGACAGGATCGACCAAGTGTGCAGAGCAGCCTCTGTGGAGGGAAGGAGAATATCCCAGCCCCTCCCTTTCTTTCTTCTTGTTATTATTTGATTTGAGATTAGGCGATTGCAAGACAATTAAAAGACAAACATTCTCTTATCATCAGATGAAAGCTCTTCGTTATACAATGGATGTGACTAACCATTAATAACTCATTAATTCCCCACGAAAGGGCTACAGGACAATTCTTTTACAAGAGTCACCAGGATTGGCTGTTTTTAACAGGTTTGCAAGGAAGAGCCCTATGGAACCAGTTCGTGCACTCAGTAACCCTTGCATACATTTTGTATCAGGTTCACTTTGGAGAGTGTACCAGGAAGTTCCAGGGCTCAGAGCTAGAAGTCCTGCAGGAACTCACCCCCCAACCCCCAGTGGTTGAGACTGGTGTTTGGTTACACATAAAAAAACAAACAAAAAACAACAACCCAGGCTAATCACGTCTGTGCTGGTCTCTAAAGTTGTGGTTGGAGTTGGAGGTGGTCAGGAAGATGGGATTCCAGGGACTCCATTTTTTTATTGATAGCTTCTGATAGAATTTTATTTGAAAAAGGCAAGGCAAGGGCAAAGTGTATCCTGTACAGAAAGATTAAAACCCTGCATTTTGTGCCGCCTCCAATGCCAACCTCCAAGGGGAAGTTCTTTTCTGTTGAACATGCTTCCCTTGTGAGTCTGGTAGCTCTCCCTTCTTCCCACCATTCTCCATTCTGAGGATGTCCATGGAAGTCAGGTCTGGGCTGCATGGCCAATAGTTGGGAGACAAAGGTTGGTAGGGAGAACAAGACCCTACCTTGAAAAAACAAAACAAAAACAAAAACAAACCAGATGGTAGGAAGGAATCAGGTTTATATAAGGGGTTTCTGCTCCAAGCTGTCTCTTGGCTCAGAGATGAAAAGAAGAAATAACCACCCCAGGTTTATCATGTAGACCCCAAATGAAACCTTGTGAGATAGCAAGAGATCTATCAGCACAGCTCGTCTGTCAACCCAGGAAAAGTCAGCGAGACAGACACCAACGATTTCTAACACGACCTAAAGCAGAAGTACAGAGGCCCCTAAGACCTCAACAATAAAGCAGCCTTAAAATTTCACCCACCAGGCTGGAGAGATGGCTCAGTAGATAAGGCACTTGCCTCTGGTGCCTAAGGTCCTGGGTTCAATTCCCCAGGACCCACATAAGCCAGACCCACAAGGTGGTGGCCCTGGTGTTCTCTCTCTCTCTCTCTCT
>PVHP010032974.1:0-20080 GCA_004024765.1 Zapus hudsonius | reverse complement strand
AAATTCTTGTAGAAAATGCTTTGTCTTGGTATCTTTGCAGTTTTATGAGATCTACATTGGAAACTTTTATGCCCCCATTGGAAACTCAACTCTAAATGATGCCCAATGTGACATTTATAGATGAAGCCTTTGAGCGATAGCTGTCTATAAACCAAAAGGCAGACTCTTGCCATAAAGGGAAGCAGAACATCTCCTGATCTTAGATTTCCAACCTCCATAACTCAGAGAAACAAACATGGATTTGTTGTGGCTGACATATGAAATCTTCCCAATGATCCTTAGTGATCATCTGGTCCTGGCTGGTGGTATTACTTTGAGAATTGGTGGAAACTTAAAGAGGTGAGGCCTCGCTGGTTAAGGTAAGTAACTGGTGTGTCCTCCTCATTCTGCACTCCCAGCAACCGTGTGGTCATCAGATCCCCCTTAATATGCCCTTCCCTCACAATGGACCCAGATCCATGGAGGCAAAGACTGAAACCACTGGAATCATGAGTGAAAATAAATCCTTCCCCTCTTTGTTGTTCTTTCAGTCATGTAGTTATAGTGTCAACAATTCTGACTAACAAATGATGATTTTAAGCTATCCCATCTATAATGCTATTTAAAGCAGCTATAATAGATTAAGACAGAAATTGATACCAAAATTGGGGAGGCTACTTTCAGAAGTATCTGGAAATATGGAAGTCACTGAGGTAATGGGCAGAGGCTGGCAGAGTTTCAGGTTTATGTTGCAAAAAGCTATCAGCAGTGATACTGGTGAAGGCTCAGAAGGAGATTAGGAGAAAAAGCTGCCAGTTTGGGAATATATACACAAACATAACATGAACAGAGTAAATTCAAACTGCCAGGAACTTTATTTATAATTGTTTCTAAATAGGTTTATTTATACAAAAAATAATGTCGCTCACAAAACAGGTCTCTCCATTTCTCACCTCTCCAGGACGTCAATATATTTTTTTCCTGAAACTTTTCTATCTTAATGATGGGACCTCCTTTTCCTACCCATGTTGAGCTCATGATGAAGGTTCCCACACAGAAGGAAAGAAATCTTGTGTCCCACATTCTTGACCTGCTCCTCAGGGGTAGCTCATTAGCTCTGAAATTGTACTGAGTGTTACCCATGTGCTTTCCTGCTCTAAGGAATTGATTGTATATTCTCTACTTTTTTCTAGCCTAGTCATTGGCTTTCATTTTTGATACTGACTTGAACATCTTGCTTTTCTCTAGTTTTATCCCAAGTCTCCTATTCAGCTCTACTTTGGCTCATCGCTTGCCTCTGGACTGTTTCTTCTCACTCAGGCTTCAAACTTGTCTCCATCACTTGAAGCACCAGGCATCAGATCCATTCTCTTGAGGCAAACACACTCTGGCATCTGAAGCAAACACACTCTTACCTTGCAGTGAACTAGTACTTTCCATGAGAGAGTTCATCAACCTCATGTTCACAAATCTGCTTTGGACATAATGATGTCTGTGACTCAACTTGTGGAAACTCTCTGCTTATAAGTGTCTTTAAATAAATCCTTGCTGTCAGCTGCTTACATCGGTAATCTTCTCTCTGGTCAGCCTGTCATTAGGATCAATTTTATTTTTGGATCTTGCTTATCAAGCCATGCCTTTTTGATGTCTGCACGGATCATGCCTTCCTCTCCCTCCCCTGGCTTCCTATCATCATTCAGCTTCAGCTTCTACTGTCCTGCTGAGTAATCAAACAAATCTCCCGGCACTGTGGTCTTGCTGCCCATCTCAGTAAAGAAAAAAATAATAATAACAGCTGCTGAAATTGTGAACCTTCCTTCCTGGCTGTCAAATTTAGTGAAAACAGATGCTTCAAGGAGTCGTTTGTAATTCAAGCAGCCAGGGTAGAAAAAGAAACCCCTTATTTGCTGAAACTAGAGAAGTTTTTGCTAGATCAACTTAGCTCCCACTTATGTCCTGGCTGAAAGAAACAGCATGTTCTTATTGTCATAACAGTGGCCCACACCTGCATTTTTAGAATAAGGTTATCACTTACACCAGCGATGCCTAAAAAGACATTCATGAATATATGTACTAGAATAAAAAAAATACAAATGATTTTATTTAAATAAAGTCATGTTTTAAATTGTTAAGTTTTCCTTCAGACAGGAGAGATGTACCTATTTGTGAAAGTCAGGACAAGAACCAGAATGCTTAAACCACTAGACAGGTTACTGAAGCAGATATTGAGAGAGGTCACGTATTCTTAACTGGTCTTCCACAATTGTTCACAGCTTTGTTATTTTTCCTAGTTAGTAAAACAAGTTTCAATGGATTTGATAACAAAGTCCTTTTTAACACTAAATTTCTAGTATTCACTGAGTTGAAGACCACTTGCACTTTTAGCATTTTTATTTGCATATACCCAATTAGCATAGCCATTCTAATTAAGCCAAAAGTTTGGTAAATTCTGTCAATATTATTGAACTTATGAAAATGCTGCCCGTGCCCAGATCTATAATATCTTCTCTTTAGTTTAAACTCTCTTATGACTATAGGTTCTCTTGTGAACCACTGATAAAAGGTCAGCCTATTAGTACTAAGAAACATACAAGGGCTGGAGAGATGCTTCCAGCTGTTAAGGTGTTTGCCTGCAAAGCATAATGACCAGGGTTTGATTCCCCAGTACCCATGTAAAGCCAGATGCACAAAGTAGGGAATGCATCTGGTTTGTTTGCAGTGGCTATAGGCCCTAGGGTGCTCATTCTCAATCTCTCTCTCTCCTCTGGTGTCTCTCTTTGCAGAAAGAAACAGAGAGGGAGGGAAGGAGGGAGGGAGGGAGGGAAGGAGGGAGAAAGGAAGGAAGGAACTAGCACACTCAGAGTCCCCTCCACAACTGCCCTTCTAAGAATAGGAATGATAATTCTAAGTATATATGATATCACACTATGAGAGAATTACAAAGAAGCTAAGTGGGCCTTAGTATATGAGGATTTGATAAAAACAGAATGGAATACATGAGTCTGTCAAGGTTTCAAGGGAACAAAATTCTGAGAATTGCAAAATTCTTGGGATGGGTGGACCTTTTGGGGTAAATTTGGGGATGAGGTGAAAGAATTAAAATGAAGAAAGATGTAAATCAATAGTTGATAAGAGAAGCTACGTATAAAGTACAAATAATTGCTATCAATATGGTTTTTTTCTCAATTTGTATGTATGTTAGACACTGGAAAAGTTAGTTGCCTCTAGATTCTAGACTACCCATCCTTTTCAACTTTTATTATTAATCATGTTAAGGGATAAAAGAATGTCTCTACCAAAGCCTTATGTCTTCACAATTTTGTCCCAAGTTGGTGGCATGATAGAAAGGTGATCAGATCATGAGTGCATTAATCTCATCAATGGATGAGTTCATAACTACTTGGAGGAAGTGGGTGAATAGGGGTATGCCTTCAAAGGTTTATTTTGTCTATAATCCTGCAAGTTCTTTTCTCTGCTCTCTGGTTTCTATGAATTTAAAAGATTTCTTGGACCGAGGAGATGGCTTAGTGGATAAAAACACTCCACACACAAGCATGAGGATGAGTTTAGATCCAAATACATGCCAGGTAAACATGAAGGCCCACCTGTGATTACAACACTCTGGAGGCAGAGAGAGGGAGTCCCCAAGTTTCTAGATAGCAAAGCCGTTGACTCTTTCATTCAAATGAGATTCTGCCTCCTTATATACAGTGGAGAATTCTGGTCTCAACATTCATGTGAAAACAGAATGTGTGTGCACCTGCACACATGCATTTCTATATGCATGTGAACATGCTCACACATCGCAGATAGAGAAGGTTCCCCTACAGCACCCTTCTGTCATGATGTTCCAAGTTTGCCAAAGATCTAAAAGCGGATCCATCTGACTCTGAACTCAAATCTTGGGTCAAAATAAAACTTTGCTGCTTTAAGTAGTATTCTCTGGTATTTTGTCACAGTGATTTTATTTTTTATTTTTATTATTTTATTTTTTTAGTTGACGAACACTTTTATCAGAAGTAGTAAGGTAGGTCCAGATGGCCATAATCATGGGTATTTTCTGGCCACTGTTGCTAGAAATTGAAGTTTAAGTGTGATTCAATCAAAACCTCATGATTTAGTAGAGATATGTCCTCATAAATTTTCTTAGAATTCAGCTTCTTTCAAATTTTAGACTAGAAGCTTTCCTTTGTGTTTTGGTACAGTTGGATGGATTCTTGGCTCTCTTCTAAGATAATAACAATCCTCTATCCAACTCTCCACCAAAGAAAACTAACAAGAATTCAGAGAAACTTACATGCATTCTAAAGAAATGGGGAAAATGTCACTTTTCCATCAGTTTTTCTTTGTACGAGTCTCTTGGTATCCCCTGCTAGTGCATATCATTTCACATGAAAATTGCAGAAAGTTTGCTTTCATTGCAATTGTATGAGGTTTTCTTTAACATTGAAAAACATTTTGCTTATTACTCCAATAGTTTCCCTGGATCAGTAAGACAATCCACGGAAGAGGAAGTAAAAGAAATCAGTAGAAAGTAAAATCAATGCATAATAAATGATATTCTAAAGTGTTACATTGACATCTTCTGGTAATGATAGCATCTTGAAGGCTGCTTTTAGGACCCTTAATGCCAACCATCTTTAGCTGCAACTTTCAAAAGGGGAAAATACCTCTGTTTGAATTTATTTAATTTTCCAAAAATTAAGGAGATTGACCCAACTTTTACAAAATACATCTTTACTCTGAGGCTAGTGATATGTGTAGTTCAATGCTAGAATCCTAGCTTAGCATGTGTGAGACCCTAGGTTCAATCTTCAAAACTGTAAAAAAAGAAGGAGGAAGAGGAAGAAGAGAAGGAGGAAGAGGATGAAGAAGAGGAGGAGGAGGAAAAAGAGGAGGAAAGAATAAAAAAGAAATAGAAAAAGGCTAAGAAAACAAAAAAAAATTACTCATCAATGATCATCAATTACTAAATCTATTAGTCAATACACAGTTGTCTTCTTCCATGACCCAGCCATATTTTACAGTTAATCAGGCATTGTTTCTTCCTAGAATCATCTTTTGCTTGAGTCCAAAACCAGCATGTCTGCTTGGTTTTCTTTATTCCCTTATCTCACTGTCATCTCTGCCTTATTATTATTATTATTATTATTATTATTATGAACTTTACTGTATAAACATATTCCATATTGGTCATATTTCCATTGAGTTATATATCTTATATCCATTCTCCTCCACCAACATTTCACTGAGCTTCCTCCTCAGTGTGGTTATTGGTATTTACTGTGGGGTCGTGAATGCACCAATCAGGGGCAACAAGTCTTAGGATACTCCTTCCCACACTGTGCCTCTTACTGTCTTTCCACCGTCTCCTCACTCTCTTCTGCAATGTTCCTTTATTCTTGAGTGGCATATTGTAAGTCTCCTTCACTGCTAAGCTCTGTGTATCCTCTAAATTTCTGCTACAATGAGTTTTGAGTCTCCTCAGTGTCTACTGCAATCTCCTGGGAGGAGGGTCTTAGGCTAGCAGTGTCTACAGACTACGGCTTGAATCACCACTTCTGTAATGTCTCCTGGGCTCAGGCAGATGGGATAGAGATGGTTCATCCTGTGCTGGTAGATGGCTCTCTGTTCTTGTTGGTTATCCCTGGTATCCACTGCCATCTGTGTGTTTTTTTTAAAGCAGATTATCCAACCAAGAGTGAGAGCACCATGTATCAAAGTGGACAAACATAGT
The DNA here is from genome assembly GCA_004024765.1 of Zapus hudsonius. NCBI lineage: Eukaryota > Metazoa > Chordata > Mammalia > Rodentia > Dipodidae > Zapus > Zapus hudsonius. Next base: position 14,364 of record PVHP010032974.1, on the reverse strand, counting down.
CATTGAAGATACATTTTTAATGGCCATACCCATCTTGCCCTATTTTCTTATTTTTACTTTTCTCTCAAATCTAGGAATAATGAAGATCCCATAGCGAGGCTATCATATCTCTTCTCTATTCAAGCACAATCTTATGTGATAAAAGCATATAATTTCCATAGTTAAATCTACATCTTAGCCCACTCTTACGGCCTCCTGCCTTGTACATTTAATTCCTAATTTGGTAGATTATTTGTATAATAAAAATATGCGCCTCACATTTTGTCTAAAATTTCATATTTCCAAAGTCAAATCCTGATCAGAATTTGTAAGTGTGTTTTACCTATAGTCTTTCCCCTTCCATAAAAAAAGGCTCTATCCTTTCAGTTGCTCCAGGCAAATAAACCAGTCATCTTGATTTAGCTCATTCTCTCTCATACCACTTTCGTTCTGCTAAGCAGTACTCTGGGTTGTCATTGGGAATATATCTGTATTCTGGTCCCTTGTCAGCACCTCATGGTATCACTGTGGATCCAAGTCCATCATATCTGTCTTGGATGATTGCAATAACGTCTTAAATGGTCTGCACTTCTCTGCCCTCTCCCCCATCTGGAATCCATTTTCCTTATAGCAGGAATCTTTTTAAGCAATTTATAATAATAGGTTATCTTCTGCTCAGAGTCTCTTATGGTAGTTTGAATAGATGCCCCCCCAATAGAATCAAAGGTTTATTATAATTGTGAATTGTCTCTAGCCTTCTGGCTAGAGGAAGTATCACTTTGGCCTGGGCTCTTGGGGTCTGTCCCTGAGGTATTTTTAAATTGGATGCAAAATTCTAGGGATACATATGCAAAATAGCAGCCAGAACTCAAGTCTGGCAGTTCTTCTGTTTTTTGGAGTTACAGTGTGCTTGCTTGCTGGCTTTTGGAGGTCCTGGTCCTCTGTCTCTCTGCTTGGATCGGTTAAAGGGGGCCAGCCCATTCCTTCATTTTTTTGGAACTTCCCCTGGATCAGTTATTTCAATAAATACTTTCTCCCCCCAAACTGTGCCTGGTTTGGAGATTCATCCCAGCGGTCTGTGGCTGACTACAACATCTCTCAATGTCTTAGTAGTTTGTTTTCTCCTAACTCAGGAAGGATGGCAAAGTCCTGACAATATCTGATGAGGTTCTACACTACTTATTTATTTTATCAGAACTTACCTCCATCTACTTATTTCATAATCTCTCTTCCTGGATATGTACACTACTCCATCGTTTTTGTTAAGACCTGTTTAGAGTCCGACTTAAAGTTACAATCCTTGATATTCATACTCAGTACATTCTTCTCTAAAGACCAAATTACATTTAAATACACATGTGTTATATTTATTATCTGACACCCAATAGAGAAAAGCAATAACTATTTTAGTAAAGGATACAATGTGTAAAACATAGTCATTACACAAAATTATGGAAAATGGGTAAATAAAAACAAGTAACATGTAACATGTCTATTGGCAGAGAAACCAACTACCTTACATAACAGAAGACACAAATAGCATCTCCAAGTTGAGTGAAAATAAAAAATTCTAATTTGTCTCATTAAATTCCTATAGCAGTAGGATGATAGAAATATCCTTTGCTTTTTATTATGCTCCACTGGATATTTTCCATCTTTCATGCATTGATGCATTGTTTTCTTGGTAGATATTTTTCCTTAAATTTGGTTACCTCTGCATTCCAGGTATCTCTGATTCATGCACTACTGTTTCACATTTGATTTGAATTCATATTGTTCTGTCTGGGCCTCTGCCTATGAACTTATTCCTTATTATTACACCTAATCACAACTAGGCGGAAAAAGACTCTAACATTCTGTAAATTTTTTTTTGTCTCTACTTGTTAAAGCCATAGTAATTGATGGAAAAAGTTGTGGAAATGACTGAAGAAATGTGTGCAAGAATGTCAAGAGTACACGGCCATTCTGAAGTTACATCTCGCCTCAGTACACATTTCAGTGGCCGAATGCTTGCTGGCTTAGTTTTCATGGTGAACCCCTGAATTCAATAGTCCACGTTGGCAGAAAGAAATAATGCCACATTTATACTAGAGCCTACAAAATGGTTCCTGTGGTTGTTTTATAAGATCGTGATGTTCCAAGTGAATCAATGCTGATACAGTATTTAATGGGCTTTCCTTGGCCTGGACAGTAGTTCAGTTTTGATGCTAATAATGCAATAACTATAACATAGGTAAGCTACAAAGAAAAGAAATGTATTTGGACTGACAATACTGGAAGTGCAAGGTTGATGGGCTTGCCTGCTTATTTATTTCTTACTGGCAGAATCCTGAGGTAGCACAGGGCATTGCCTGCAGGAGACAAAAAGTGCATGTATGTATATCTGTGTCTCTTGTGGTCACATCTAAGGTGACCATGATCCAAATTTTGGACTATTGTCAAGTGTGATGGTTAAGTTTATTTGTCAACTTGACCAATGTGATAATTCATAATAATCTTGGGCGGGTCTCTGAGTTTACCTGTAGGAAGGATTGACAAAATCCTTTTGGGATTTTGGAGAAGACTTGTGATGGTTAAATTTGTCAACTTGATCTAATCCATAGTAATCTTGGGTGGGTTTCTGAGTTTGCCTGCAGGAAGGACTGACAAAATCCTTTTGGGATTTTGGAGAAGGGAGGAGTTCCCTTCTCCAGAGTGAGCCCTTTCCCCCAGTGGGTGGGCCTTCTAGAAGGAGACTAATATAAGGAAGCTTAGGGGGAAGGAGACGCTCTTCCTTCCTCCCAGGCTGCTGGTGCTTGTTCGTGACTTGCACTCGCATCCTGCTCTCCTACCCTTCCTGGACATTGGAAACCAGTTTCCTCGGCCTCACATAGTGGACTGTCAGCTGTCGCTCCCCAGGGATTCATCAGGCCTTCTGGGCTGGATTGGGACTGCTGAGACCTCCAGCCACATGGACTGAACAGCTACTGGTTTCTTCACCTGTGGGCTTGCAGACCGCTATTGTTGTACTGTCGTAAGCTAGCCCAATAAATTCCCATTTATTATACTCCATTCTATCAACTCTGTTTCCTCTAGAGAACCCTGACTAATACATCAAGTACCCTTATCTCTTCCTAATCAGCTCTCAAAGATCCCCACCTTGTTTTCACACTCTCAGTAATGAGTACATTTCAACATACAAAGCTCAAGGAGACACAAGGGAGCTGCAGCAGCTTGTACTCAGTGTGTGTAGCCTTCAAAGCAGCTCTGTAGCTTTCAGCATCACTGCTCATTATGTAATGTCGCATGGCCTCTGTGACCCAGCAAGGTCAGGTCACACTCCAGTGCTCTCCCGGTTGCATATGCATTCCTCCCTCTTTGTTAGGATAGACCGTTAGGTACCTAAGGCATTTAATAATCATTTATTCCTCACACTTCACTTCAAAACCTACTTGATATACAATGCATTCATTATGCATACTGAAATTGTACCCAAAGTGAGGAAACATCCAACTATCTGCCAATAAGACATGGGAATATTTGCTAGGATTAGAAGCAGTGACTCTTCCACAGACATCTTTGTGTTTCATTTTAATTAATGTAACTGACCAGTGTAAGGATGATCTCCCTTATAGCCTCAGATTCTTTTTATCTCCTTTTAGTAATTGCTTTTTTTATCAACAAAATTAACAATCTGGTTGTAGTAAAGTGTAGCCCAGACACTTAAATCAAGACCTTTACATCCTGTACACTTAGGTTAGTCCCAAATAAGAAGACATAATTTCCTTCCTTGGCCTCAAAAGAGAAGAAAGCATTACAAATCAGCACATTCATTCTGTTCTTGCAGAAATTGGAATCATACCAAAATGTGGGCAGAGCCGTATTTTGCTTGTCAGCCAGTATACAGAGCAAGTGGCTCTCTGAATGTACTCTTTAATCTTGTTTCTCAGAAGAAAGTAGATGGTTGTCACTTTGACGTTTTGCAAGGACTCATTGGCTCACACCTTAGAGCTTCTAACGCTACAGGGAGGAGGAACGAAGAATGGAAGGAAATGAAAACTTCTCCTGCTGCTCTTGTCTGCTGACACATGACAAATATCACCTATTCCAACTGATGGAGAGTAAGGATAACTCAATCCAGACCTCAAAGAAGTGGTAAAGCTTGTATTTTCTCCAAAGATTTCAAAAATCAAAGCACATCTGCAACATTTTATCTTAAATTTAGGTATCCCATTTTGACTCTCTTTCTCTCTCTCTCTGACAGCTCAAATAACATAACATGCTGATTTTTATTAACTAATCAATCATTAGATACATTGTTTTGAACTCACTGCTTGCTTAGTTTAAGATTTGACTCTTGGGGAACTAAATATATGAGACCTATTCACAAAGAAAAGTAATTAGCATGGATCACAGGGACTTGTACTTAAAAAGCATGCCACTAAAAAAACAGACATAGTAGGAAAATGGAAATGCTATAATAATAAGAAGACAGCCAGACTTGGTGGCACACACCTTTAATCCCAGCATTTGGGATTCTGAGGTAGGAGGATTGCCATGAGTTTGAGGCCAGCCTTGGTGTACAGGTCTAGAAAAGTCAGCCAACAAATTTCTCACAGGAATAAAACCTAGAGAAGCACCTGTCGGGAATGAGAGTCAGCTTCAAGGGTTTGTCAGAGACAAGGCTGTGCTGGGCAAGAGAAACTCAGCCATCAACCTGAGGAAGGAAAGTTTAAACGGAGCTTGATTGTGACTTATTTTCAATACTTCAATTCCTGGCTAATTAGGAAGATCTAGCACACGTCTTAGAAACTCAGAAAAAAATGAAAAATTAAACTGAAAATAAAGAAAACAAAAAATTGAGAAATTAATCCATTTATATCTGGTGTGGTGGTTCATGAATACAATTCCAGCACTTGGGAGCTGAGGTAGGAAGGAAGATTACAAGTTTCAATCCACTCTGGGCCAGATAGATAGTTTCAGGCTTGCCTGAGCTACATAAAGATATTTTGTCTGAAAAATACATAAATAAATGAAAAGTAATAATAATGGTGGAATTAAAAAATTAAATAACTACATAATAAATTAAATGGAATACGAGGAAAATGAATTTTTCTAGGTGATCTAGATAAAAAGTAAAAAGTTACTAACATTAGAATTTGTAAGCAAGGCATTTCTACAGATTCGATAAGGGTAATGTAGGCAATGTAAGGATATAAACAACTTGAAAATTTTCAGAACAAAAATCCATGTCTGCTGGTAAGGAACAACAAAAGTAGAACATGCGAACAACCCTGCATTTATTACATATCAAATACACTGGAGAGATGGCTGAGCGGTTAAGGTACTTGCATTCATAGCCTAATGACCCAGGTTCAAGTCCCCAGTTCCCACATAAAGCCAGATGCACAAAGCACCTCTTGTTTAAAATATAAATACATTGTACAAGTTTTTGTGATTGTGGTGATTGACTCAAGGGAGTTGCATATGTTTAAATTATTTTTAAAGTTTATATACACAGTGGTATGTTCATTGTGGTATTCATATACATGTCATTATACTTTATTCCGCTTTAATTAATGTTTCTATTTTTTGACATTTTCATACATCTATATTGCGTTTTGAGTATATGTACTGTAGATTACCTGTCCATATGTCCTTCACTCCCACTATTCCAGTTCTTGTGACCCCTTCATAGTGGCTGTGCCAAGAAAGACAGTTACTTCTCCATAGCACACATTACTCAACCCCCTCCTCCACCTTTCTCCACTCTTCCTTTTTCTGGACTTTCTTCCCCCCAAATAGCCTTCCCTTCTATTAAAAGCCATTACTAAAAATACTTACTTGTAATATTTTTATTACTTAAATACTAAAATATTTTATATAAACAGAAAAAAACATCATCTGTCTTATATAATGTATCTCAGGAATATAAAATGATGCAATTCCAAATCCTATAAAGCCAGTATGTCATTGATACCAAAATTGGGCCAGCATAAGAAAGGAAAATAACAATGTTCCTTTAGTTGTAGTATTTCATTCCACAGTTCTAGTTGCCCATGGTCAACTGTAATTTGAAAATATTAGATGAAAATTCCAGAAGTATAAAAAAGTTCATTGTTAAATATTTTTGTGCAGTATACTAGAATCCTTATTATTTACTGTTATTAATACCTTATTCTAGTAAAGTTGTAAACTGAACTTTATCATAATAACATATATATTCAAATAGAGTATGTGTAAGGTGAGGTCCCTTGTGAAGTTCAGACATCATCTTATGGATATCTAGGAACATCTCCTCCCAGAAATTTGTCACCACCACGTCACAATAGGCAGAAAAGGAAAAATATTCTAAATAACATGTCAACTTAAATCCATCAAGTAATAAAAGGGTAATGACTCTCAAATGGAGTTTGACTGTTTTAATTATGCCAGTTGGTTTTCTATTTAAAAGAGGAAAGTAATAAGATTATCTCACTAGACAAATATTAGATACTTGAGAGTATTATGTCATAATCTAATTTTATCCTCATCTTTCTAAAATCTCTTCCTCTAGAAAGTGAACTGAACTTATAAATGGGATGAGACATCAGCCTCATGATTTTATTACATTGCATGACAAAGAAGTCTGCAGATATAATTAATATCGCATCAGCTGGGAGAAATTAACCGACATTAAGGTAGAGAATATCCCTGGGTTGTTTTACGAAAGAACATGAGCTCCCTAAATTGGGGTTCACAGACATGAGAAGTCAAGCATTCACACGTAGGGATTTGGCAGTGCTGTTTCAAATGATGGAGGAAATGGTGACTAGGAGAGCGGGAGCCAGCTCCCAGCAAGCTAGGAACTGACAATGACAGCAATCCCTTTTAAAGTAAATTGTTTTTTAGAATCTCCAGAGAAAAATTTAGCCCAGGCAACACTTAAGAAGGAGACCGGTCACATGGGATCTGCCTGACTACAAGCTAAAAAAATATGTACAAGAATATTTATAGTTGAATCATAGCTTAACACATATATAAACAACATGTGTTTACCAGTAATGGACTAGTAAGTATTTAAAACCAAATTATAGGTAGTAAGAAAAATTAATAAACTAATTATATTTAGCAGTATATCAGAGAACAATTTTTAGCAAAGAAAGCCAGACCCCATATTCCCACATTATATATATATATATATATATATATATATATATATATATATATATATATATATATATATAAAAGAACAAAATCAATTCCTGATGAAATCTTTTGAGAGCACAGCCTTTGTGATGGGTAATATGGGCAGGTGTGAGTGTTGGTAATTCATCTTGAAACAGCTGGTGATTAACATTTATGTTTTAATTTTGGACAACTGTTGACCATTCCTATAGACAAGGACTAACTCTTTAATTCTGTAAGGTACTTTAATATTAAACTTTACTTTAAAAAAATTCTGTCGAGGATAAGGAACACTTTGGATGGCACTCAGGTATGACCTACCAGAATCCAGGGAATAAACTGGAAATGTTGGATACCAGCTATCCGAAGAGGTGGGTGACTCCTGTTCAGATATGTCTCCAGCTTTAATAGCAAAGTAAAATAGAGAAATTTACAAAGCAGGAAAGTCCATGATCTGTTCAGAGGGACTTAATTGTGGAACTTCTCCTTCCAGTGAGAGAGAAATCCAACTAGCACACTGCTGACCCATTGCTTAAGACGCAGAGTCTCAGATACTCTGCCCTGAACACTCATAATTAAACATTTTTTAAAAAGAGAAATAAATAAATAAACAGTTTAAAGAATAGAAAAAATATGCAGTGTCACTGGGAAGGAAGGAAGTTCTGGGAAATCATTCTCATCTCTGCACTCAGAGTAGTGCTAAAATGAATCTTTGGGGAAAAAAAACAAGATCAATAAACCCTCAGTCAAACTAACCAAATGAAAGAGAGAAGACACAATTTTATAAAATTAAAGTAGAAATGGGAGAGATTAAAACAGATAGCCATAATGTTCAGAAAATAATTAGAACATATATTAAAATCTTACATTCAATATTGGAAAATATAAAGTGAATGAATTTATACATACTAATGTCCATCCAAAATTAAACCAAGAAGATGTACAAATTTTAATCCCAGCTATAAAAAGCAATGAAATTAAAATAACAATAACAATCTCCTCCATGAAAGTCCAGGCTGAGATGGATTCCTTACAGAAGTCTACTACTAGACCTTTATAGAAAACTTACCAACAATGCTCCTCAAATGATTCTAAAAAATAGAAAGGAAAGAAACATCACCAAAGCCTTCCGGTTAAAACCACAGCAAAGCACACACCTTTAATCCCAGAACTAGGGAGGCAGAGGTAGGAAGATCACTGTGAGCTCAAGGCCAACCTGAGACTTCATAGTGAATTCCAGATCAGACTCTGCTAGAGTGAGACCCTACCTCAAAAAAAGTATGTGTGTGTGGAGGATTATATATCTCCCTGATGAAAATAAATGCTAAAATTTTCAGAAAAAAAGTGAACATAATTCAAGAACACATCATAAAGATTATTAAGTGTGCTTTATTTTAGAAATAAAGAGATGACTCAATATATACAAATCAGTAAAAACAATAGACCATACGAATGGATTCCGGGACAGAAATCACATGTTCATGTGAGGAGATGCAGAAAAAGCATTTGACATTTTCCAACACCCTTTCTTGCTAAAAACCCTGAAGAACAAAGGAACAGAAGAAAATATCTCAACAAAATAAAAGTTATACACGAGAAACCTACAACCATCATTTGTGACAAATGAGAACAATTGACAAAAGTTACAGTAAAATCAGCAACAAGACAGGATACCTACTTTATCATATCTAATATAGTATTTGAAGTCTTTGCAAGAGCCCTAAAGCTATTGAGGGAAATAAAAGGAATACAGACAGGAAATGAAAAGGTAAGTGTATCCTTATTTTGAAAAGATGTTTATATACGTAAGAGTCCCTAAAGTCTCTACCAACAAACTCAGATCTGATAAACACTTTTGCAAATGATCAAGTTACAAATTAGCAAGTTATAAATTCTATGCATCAATACCAAAAAGCCATCAATCATGCTAGAAAAAAAAAAAAACAGGGAAATAACACCATTTACAATTGCCTCCCCAAAATAAAACATGTTGCATTTCATTATCATTAAGCATCATATATTTAGAAAACAAATATCAACAAATGATGGTGAGAATATGAACTGTTATACACAGTTGATAGGAGCATAAAGAACCTCAGCTACTATGGAAGTCAGCACGGAGGTTTCTCCAAATACTAACAAAAGATCCTCCACATGACCACTATGCCACTCCTTGGAATTTAAACAAAGAACTCCCCGAAATGTGAAGCTCCAGGCTTAGTGATAGACTCAGGGGGAAAAGGCAGGATAGTTATAGAGGAAAACACAGGCCTTCCTCAGGCCACCTCACAGTACTCACAGGGTATACTCAGGTGCATGCACACACACACACACACACACACACACACACACACACACACACACACACACCATGCATACTATAAAAACAAAAGGCTACTTGATATTATTGTGATTTTTAAGACGTAATTATAGAGCATAAAATATTCATGACAAAGGACGAGGGGATTGCTCAACCATTAATGATTCTTGCTCTCAGAGCCTGCTGGTCTGGGTTCAATTCCTCAACCAAACACTTAAAGTCAGACAACAAAAAGTGATATATGTGTTTGTCATTCGTTTGAAGGTCAAGATCAAGAGGTCCTGGTACACACACACACACACACACACACACACACACACACACACACACACACAAATAATAATAAAAGTCCGGGCCTGGAGAGATGGTACAATGGTTAAAAGGCACCTTCCTACAAAGCCTGAGAACAGAGGTTCAAATCCCCAGTCCCCATGTCAAGCCAGATGCACAAAGGGGTGCATTTGTTGGCAGTGTGTTTGCAGGTCCTGGCGTGCCCATTCTCTGTCTCTCTTCTGTCTCTCTCTGCTTGCAAATGCAAATAAAAATATTTTTTAAAAATGGGCTGGAGAGATTGCTCAGCGGTTAAGGCACTTGCCTTCAGTGCCTAAAGCCCCGGTTCAATTCCCCAGGACCCACATAAGCCAGACCCACAAAATGGTGGCCCTGGTTCTCTCTCTCTCTCTCTCTCTCTCTCTCTCTCTCTCTCTCTCTCTCTCTCTCTCTCTCTGCTTGAAAATGGATAAATAAAATATTTCATAAAAAAAGTCCATCACAAAATTCATTGCTTCCAAAATTAATTTGAATGAACATAATAGAATCAATTTCTACATTCTGTAATGCGTCCTATATACTACGTGTTATAATCAGCTTCTCGTTGGGGCATAAACATCTGACCAGAAGCAGCTTATAAGAGGAAAAGTTTTATTTCAGTCTTAAACATTCCAAGGGAACACAACCCATGGCAGAAAAGCTGGCTCATTTCCACAGATCCAGTAAGAGAAACACCAGTAAACAGCCAGCAAACACCAAAAAGCCTGAAGAGCCTGAGCTCAAACTTCTATCCACAAACCTTAAAGCTAGATTCAAGATCTGCCCCCCAAACCCCTTAGATCTGGGCTCCAAGACCCACCCTAGCTAGTGACATGTCCTGTGGCAGCGACCTGCCTGCCAAGGGCTCAAGTTGCAAGCTGAACTTTAAAACTTTAATTAAATGACTGGGTATATGGGGCTGTGCATTCAAACTGTCACAATGTGTCTCTTTTAAACACCATACCTTCAGTGCACTAGTTTGCAACCACAGGAATTCCCGATTTGAAGCAGCAAACATGTTATTAGAAAGACTGTTAAGGAAAGAGCTAAATTTGAACTCCCATAGCCAAAGTGGTCTTGTTAGCTGAGTCAAAATTCAGTGTTTTGTTTTCATAGAGGTATACGCTTAGACCCAGTGGAAAATTTTGAAGGAAAAACTTGAACAGTAAATATATATATACAATATGTGCACAATGTATAATATTGTTTCTGTCTGTATACATGCAAATGATATGAATATACGTGTACATACACATATGTGTATATATGTGTACATTTGAAATCTAAAGTGAAAGAAATGTGTGAACTTCAAAGACATTCGACTTTAGAACTTTATATTAAAAATATAAATAATTGATCAGCCCACAAGTATCAGTCTATTTTTCTTCTCATTACTTATTTCATCTACTTTCTTCTCAGGGTATATTCAGAAGGTTCTAAAGCCATTAAAGAGAATTTGTGCATCAAGTACTCATTAAGACATGGTCTGTTCAGAACTACTTTGTCCCCACCCTTCACTATTAATTAGTCATCTGAAAATAAGTTTTTATATTAAGATTATTTGAAACACTTTTTGTGTTATTATGTCATTAATTTCCCATACTATTACAATAGAGTTTTTAACAAATAATGAAAATGTTTTTATTCTTTGGATAGAGATCTGGTATGAAGAGAGAATAAATAGACAAATGGGCAGATAAGCACAGGTGTGTATATACATATGTATACACATATGTGGACTTTTAAATTATCTATTTGTAAAAGTTCCTTTTCTAACTTGAGGTTTTGTTTCTTTTTAAATGATGCACTCTCCCAGTTAATGGATAATATTTGTTTCTATTTGAAAGATCATCCTTTGTTCATTACCTGCCTTGGATTCTCTGTCTCTTGCCCAAGTCACTGAATACAATTCCTGCAATACCAGTGTTCCCACAATAAGCTCTGTGTGTGTGTGTGTGTGTGTGTGTGTGTGTGAGAGAGAGAGAGAGAGAGAGAGAGAGAGAGAGAGAGAGAGAAGACAGAGAGAGAGACAGAGAGAGAAAGTGCAGCAGTGAGAATGTAGCAAATTTTCTGCATTTCTATGGCATCTCCTGGTTTCATTTCTAATTTTTCTTAGACCAGTATTTCTTTGGGTATTTTTGTAGTTTTATATTCATAACTTTCAGGATTCATTTTAATATATTTTCTTCCCATTATATTGTGAAACTTGGAAAGTGATGCAATAATTTTATTTACTCTACTTGTAGCTAAATATCTTTACCTTTTTATAAATGTACTAAAAATTGCAGCCTTTTATTTGCTTTTGTTTAAAATTGTTTTCTTTGTTTCAGAAGTAATTTCAAAAGTGTGTTAAAACTCAATTTTCATGCCAGTTTACTAGCAAATAACAACATGTAGCAAGAATTTCAAGAAATTTATTGCCTATAGGAAATAATGAAACTCGAGTAATTAATAAGGAAGGGTAGCAAAAATAGTTAAAATGCAAATAAAGCAAGCAGCATGGGTTATTTGTTATATTTCTTGCTCACATGAAATAGAAGAATAAAAATAAGGAATATGAAAGTATTTTAAATACTTAAAGCCCAGTAACAAAAATGAACAACCAAGAAGTTCAATGTTAGCAGTTTGATGTTCATAGTTTACATATTTCTGGATGTTCATTTACCTGTGTTCATGTGCATCAAACAGGTGTATGATAACGTATAAAAACACATAACAAGACATAAGTGGATTGAATGCTGTAAAAACATAAGTGCGAGGGTGTGGTTTGAGCAGGTAGTTTTGATGGTTTCTTGGTTAAATATGTGGACAGATAGACGTATACATAAAGTTTAAATCAAAACTTCCTTGGTATTTAGAGTTACATAAACGAAGAGGCAAAGATAATAATAAGTGGACCTGCTGATGGCAGATTCCTGTACTTACCTCTCTGTCCTGACCCCTAAGTGATACCTGGAGTATCTTTGCCAGGAAGCATTTTGGAGAGGTCATGGTAGTCGCAGTAACCATACAGAGCTGTAGCTCATCCAACCTTGGAAAGTCCCTGTAGGTTTCTTACCAAAGGCTGGAAACTCCTGCTGTTTTTGCAAGTGTTGATGCCTAAGTGTAGAAGAAAGAAACAAGGTGGGGGGTTGGCAGACCTTCTTCTAATGAAAAAGTGGGGGTGGAGGCGCTCACACTCAGGAGTTTAGGGAATCCCACAGTGGCTTCTTTCCCAGGCTCCTCTCCCTCTGGGAAAGAGGCACTTGGAGAGAAACCCTCAGTGGCAGCCACCCAAGCCCACTGCTCTGTCAACTAAAGAAATGGGCACGTTGCCCTAGCAGAGTTACTCAGAGAAAAAGATGGCTTACAGAACAAATTCTTTCCTCCCCCACTTGAAGCACAAACCCTCAGGGGAATATTTCTTGCAGACTAAATGCCAAGACTAAAGAACTCAGAAAACCAAACCAGGCTTCAACGGAATGCAATGTCCTGCTCAGTATGTTGGAACGTCAAAATCTGAGTTGATTAGAATGTGGAAGAAAGAAAGCATAGAGGCAGGTATATCCAGAGAATAGAAGATCTGTTAAGGCAGGTTCATAAAAACTTCCTGCCATGAACAATGGTATCATAAAGAACTATGAGCACTGAGAGAATTTTCATTCTGTAGAGAGAGAAAAAGATAATCTTACTTGATGGTAGTGATGCCATTTCTTGGACTTCTGCCTGCTTTTATTTTCTTTCACATTCCAACAAGAGATGTTTTTTTTCTTTGCTTTATTTGGAGACAAGTTACACTTTGACGCATGGCTTATTCATTTGATAGGATCATGAAAATGCCCTCATTTTCATTGATGGATTTCAATTGTCAATTATCTGGAAGAACCTAAAAGTGATTGAAACAATTACATGAATAAGCATATATATATACATATATATGTATATATATATATATATATATATATATATATATGTTCAACACACTCAAAAACTACACACACACACACACACACACACACACACACACCAAGACCAAGCCACAGCTCATGAAGAAAAAAGATCTATTCTGTTAGCCCAGCATGACATGTTTAGTGCATTAATACTGGAAAAATTTATTTGGGGAAAGTCCCAAGAAATGAATCTGAGGCTCCATTTCTTTGAGAAAGACAAAAAGTTTTAATTCTCTTTCCCAGTTAGCTTCTAGCTATGACAGTTCTGTTGCAAAACATCTGACCAAAGCAAAGGAAGCAAAGCCAGTGAGAGCAAAGAAGACATTGCCATGAGTGATGTGAGCCATGGCTGTTGGAAGATGGTATCACCAGAACCATCTCCCTGGCCTCCTCACTTAGAAGATCACAGAAAGTGTGTATTGCGTTTGGCCTCTCTCAAGTCTGACTGGGTTACATTCCCTGACTTCAAAGGACTAGTTCACTCCTTTTATCCAAGAAGTTTCAGAGACATTTAAGGAATTATTTCATGGGAAAAAGGTAATTTCCCAAGATAATTCCGTGCTTTTACCACATGAAAAATATAAGGGGATTGCCATTTATTACTTACATTTCTTAGAGTCTTAAATGATTTCTCACTCCTCTATAAGATTATGATGATATACCTACTTATAGAGAAAAAAA
>PVHP010032973.1:5806-19954 GCA_004024765.1 Zapus hudsonius | reverse complement strand
TGTGTGTGTGAATATAGGTGTAGGAGAGGTTGTGTGACGGGGGTATAACCATATGTCTGTACTAATGGGCACACTGTTGGAGGAGAGCATCAGGTATCCCCCTCCATTATTCACCTGCCTGTTTTCCTTGCATCAGAGTATGTGACTCTGAATTGCAATCTCAGATTCTCCTGTCTTCACTTCCACAAGACGGGCTTACAGCCAGCCTCTAGTGGCCAGGCCCCACTGTTTACCTCGGTTCTGGAGATTCCAGCTCCGGTGATGTGCACAGGAAGTACATTTAGCCACCCAGTGGTCTCTCCATTCTGGTTCAGAATTGAGACACTTTGGAGTATTTAGGATTGTTTAATGCCCCTGATTCCCAAAACTTGGCTTAATAATCTACACACACACACACGTCTACTTTAACTCAAATTGAGATTGGATCGTCACTGGAACTATTTTAATTTCCAATTGCTTTGGTCCTCACAGTGGAGAATGAAACTCTCACAAAAGTAGTCAGCTGAAGCTGGGTGTGAATTGCTTTCCTCTCTCTCCTAGGTTCATGCTGAATATTCCCGATTTGTGAATCAGATCAATACTGCAGTACCTTTACCAGGTACGTATAGCTTATGTGCTGAATAGTATTTTCATAGTGCTGTTTGTGTCAGAGTGTGATGCTTGAGGCTAGACTAACTGTGCTAGGCCACTAATGATGTTCCTTCAACTTAGGGAAGTGTAGGAAGCCTTTCATGCCTCAGTGTGTTTCTTCCCTTGATGTTGTTTGATATTCAGATAAAATGTCTCATTCTGCTGCAGCTGATTAAACACTTTTTTTCTTCCCCCCTCAGGCTATACACAACCCTCTGCTATAAGTAGTATCCCTCCTCAACCACCATATTATCCATCCAATGGCTATCAGTCTGGTTACCCTGTTGTTCCCCCTCCTCAGCAGCCAGTTCAACCTCCCTACGGATTACCAAGCATAGTGCCACCAGCTGTTTCACTGGCACCTGGAGTCTTGCCAGCATTACCAACTGGAGTGCCACCTGTGCCAACACAATACCCAATAACACAAGTACAGCCTCCAGCAAGCACTGGGCAGGTAGGATGCCAGGATAAAGCACAATACCATTGAACTTGGGAAGCGTTAGGGAAAGGGTGGTATTCTGGAAGTAAATCATGTACTCTGAGCTATTTTTTTTTGTTTTGTTTTGTTTTTCTAGATAGGGTCTCACTCTAGCCCAGGCTGGCCTGGAGTTCACTATGTAGTCTCAGGGAGGCCTTGAACTCTTAGCATTTCTCCTACCTCTGCCTCTTTTTCTTGTTTTCTGTTTTCTTCTTGGGGTAGGGTCTCACTTTAGCCCTGGCTACCTGAACTCACTCTCTAGTCCAGGCTGGTCTTGAACTTGTGCAATCCTCCTATCAGTCTCCCAAGTGCTGGGATTATAGATATGAGACTGTGCCCATTTTACTCTTGGGATATATTTTTCCTTCTGTCTTCTGTGTTCCCACCACTAACCTCCCTGAGGACTTTGGGATAGTATGTATATATGTGAGATCCAATATTTGGGTTCTACAAGTCTTGCCACCAGATAGTTAAGTGGTAGTGGTCAGCTGACTTTCTGTCAAGGGGTTGGTGGTAAATAATTTAGGTTTGGGGCTCTACAGTCTCTTGTGACAGCTATTCCGCTTGTGCTGCTGTGCAAAGGCAGTCATGGGAAGTGCCTGTACTCCATAGAGATTTACTTAGAAAACAAGCTGCAGGCCAGAGTCACTCTCCTAGCCCTTAAGGTGTTACGATGGTCTTAACAGTCCTCAAGAAAAAAGAGCCTGGCCTACAGCCCACCTCTCAGCAGTGCCCCCCCCCCCCCACTTTCTAATGTGCGGGGATTACATCATTTGACACAATCCCCAGCTGAGTTATCTGTTATAATCTTAGAAATATTTCATATCCATATGTTCCTAATATACATGAATTTCCAAACTTTGTAGTCACAAATGTTGGTATGGTTCTTTTATAATTTCTTAATTTTTAAAATATATTTTATTTATTCATTTTCAAGCAGAGAGAGAGATATAGAGATAGATAGAGAGAGAACACTAGGGCCACCACCTTGTGGGTCTGGCTTATGTGGGTACTGGGGAATTGAACCCGGGGCCTTAGGCAGTGGAGGCAAGTGTCTTAACCGCTGAGCCATCTCTTCAGCCCACAATTTTTTAAATTATATAGGAAGATTTTATGGTGTAGAGATGAGGTTCAGTGACATCACTTAAGGGTGTAGGGAAGGAAATGCAATTTAAGGGAGATTAGTTGTCTAGCCCATCTGGATGGGTTATGGTTTTTCTGTTGTTGTTTGTCTTTTGTTTTTCGAGGTAGAGACTCGCTCTAGCCCAGGCTGACCTGGAATTCACTATGTAATCTCAGGGTGGTCTTGAACTCACTACATCTGTCCTTCCTCTGCCTCCCAGTGCTGGGATTAAATGCATGCATCACCACGCCCGGCTGGATAGATTAATGTTCACAGGCAGTAGAAAAGTAAGCTAGTGCATGGTAATGGATTTATGGTGGGTCCTTTCCCCTGGGCTCCTCATAGTGTACCCATGCCAGAGTAAACTGCAGCTTCAAACCATTGCCCAGCTTTCCTGCCCGTGGGCTGTGAGCACTGAAGAAGGTGGTATAGTTTATAAAAGATTTATGAACAAAGTTCTGTACATAATTTCTAGTCAAAATTATTTTGCTTTAAAAAATTTATGTGCATGTGTACGTGCGTGTGTTTGTGATGGGTACAAGGTATGTGTACTGAACACTTCATTTCTGGCAAGTTTTTCCTGGGGTGGAAGAGGAGGGTAGAGCTGAAGCAAACCATCTTTTTTCTTTTTTATAGGGGAAAAGAGAAGAGTAAACTAAAAGCCAAAGTGTGTGTGTGTGTTTGTGTGTGTGTGTGTGTGTGTGTTTGTGTGCACTCTCGTGTGTGCCACAGCAAAGGGAAGCCAGGCATATGTACCACTTTTTGCATCTGGCTTACATATGTGCTGGGGAATTGAACCCAGAACAGGCATTGTAAGCAAGCAACTTTAACCATTGAGAATGATAGATTTCTGATGCATGTTGGTTGTTAAAATGTGTTATAGTCATTCTTTATTCACTGGTTGGGATTCTTCCTTGGTTTGTTTTGGTCCTAGAGTCCAATGAGCCCTTTTATTCCTGCTGCTCCTGTCAAAACTGCCTTGCCTGCTGGCCCTCAGCCCCAGCCCCAGCCCCCACTCCCAGCTCAGCCCCAGGCACAGAAGAGGCGATTCACAGAGGAGCTGCCAGATGAACGGGAATCTGGACTTCTTGGATACCAGGTTAAATAAAATACCGTCTTCCTTTCTTTATCTACCCTCCTATGTATTCTCCCTTTACAGAAAGATAGGTTTGCTTCTCTAACAAAGGTCCTCCTAGTACAAAATTTTTGTTGTTTGGACTCCATTCAGGTTAGGATTTGATTGTTGAGAGTTTAAGGTATTTCCCTGTTGGCAATTTTTATCTTTAGGGTCAGTCAGTGTGATAGATACAAAGCTCTCTCTGAAGAGGGACGACTCCCATGACTCATGTCTAGAAGTTCTGTAGCTTTCTACGCTTCCACTTACCAGACAACAGATTCTTGAAAGCCTCTGATATTCCCCATTCTTTACAACTCAACAAAAAGCTATCATTTATAAATATGTGGTTTGTATTTAAACTTTGGCTTTAAGTTTACTTTCCTCTTAAAAAAAAAAAAAAAAAAAGTTTTGCTTCAGCTCTACCCTCCTCTTCCACCCCAGGAAAAACTTGCCAGAAATGAAGTGTTCAGTACACACACCTTGTACCCATCAAAATTAAGCAGAGGCTGGGGGTGCAGTTAGTTTAGTGGTAGGGTACTCGTCTAGCCTACACAAGGCTCTGGGTTTGATCCCCAGTACCAAGAGAAGGAAGTTTTATGTTTAACCACAATCTATCAATTTATTTATTTACAATCACAGAGATAGAAAGGGTGTGCCAGGGCCTGCGGCCACTGCAAACACTGCAGGTGCATGCACCATTTTAAGTATCTGGCTCTATGGAGGCACTCGGGTCCTTAGGTTTTGCAGGCGAGCACCTTGATTGCTGAGCTATCTTTCCTAGCCCCTTTGAGGCATTTTTAAACAATGTTTGTTTTTTTTTTTTTTAAGAATCTAGATCTTTTTTGTTTTGTTTTTCAAGGTAGAGTCTCGCTCTAATCCAGGCTGGCCTGGATTTTACTATGTAGTCTCCGGATGGCCTCGAATTAAGGCAATCCTCCTACCTCTGCTGGGATTAAAGGCATGCGCCACCACACCCGGCTAGATCTTTTTTTTTTTGGTTTGGTTTTGTTTATTTTTTTGAGGGTAGGGTCTCACTCTAGTCCAGGCTGACCTGGAATTTACTATGTAGTCTCAGGGTGGCCTTGAACTCATTAAAGGCCTGGCTGCTCTATTTTTAAAAAATATATATTTTAGCTGTGGTGGTGCACACCTTTAATCCCAGCACTTGGGAGGCAGAGGGAGGAAGATTGTTGTGAGTTGGAGGCCAGCCTCGAAAGAGAATGGGCATACCAGGACCTCTTGCCACTGGGAAGGAACTCCAGATGCATGTGTCACTCACTTTACATGAATATTGGGGTAGCTAACTCAGATCTATAGACTTTGTAAGCAAACACTTTTAACTGCTGAGCCATCTCTCCAGCCCATGTTTTTGATCTTTTTAAAAGTTTCTGTAACCAGGTTTATACACAGCAGTTAAGTTAGGAACAATTAACTGAAAACAACATAAATTCCACCATCCCCATGACTAAGTCCTTCAGGCAAAGCAAATCCTTACTTTGGATAATAATCCAAACCCCGTGCGGTACAGTTTAATTTATAGAATTTGATTGGAAAGATAAGGCACTTGACAGTTACATTAAGGAGCTAAAGTCAATGCAGCAGTTGTAGATTTGCTAATGCCACTGTATTTTTCTGCTCATAGCATGGACCCATTCATATGACTAATTTAGGTACAGGCTTCTCCAGTCAGAATGAGATGGAGGGTGCAGGATCGAAGCCGGCAAGTTCCTCAGGCAAAGAGCGAGAGAGGGACAGGTAAGTTGGAGACGGATGCCACTGGGAAGGATTAAGCCAGTGCTTGTTCAGACATCTTTCTTTACTTTTCATTGATTTTGACCATTTTCCTAAGAGTAGCCAGTAACAAAATTATTTATACAATAAAGATAAATAAATAAATGCTATTGTTCCAACTTTAGGATGATGCAGCCAGGCATTCAGGAGGTGTAGGAAAGAGGGTCGGGTTGTTTAAAGCCATTCTCAGCTACAGAGTAAGTTTGAGGCCAACCTGGGCACATGAGATCCTGTCTTTCAAAGAAAAATAAGAGGTTGGGCGTGGTGGCACATACCTTGAATCCCAGCACTGAGGAGGCATAGGTGGGAAGATTGCTAAAGTGAGCCTGTTCAGAGAGAGAATGACAGGATATTACAGGTGCGGGTTCTTGAACCAGAGTACAGCTTTTGATCAATGCTTAAATCTCCTTTGCTGTCTTGTTGCATTAACTCATTTCTTCCTTCAACAGTTTATTCTGGGTTTGGAATGACCTGTGTGTAGTGACAGACTTGAGAATGGCGGGAAGAGGATGAGAGTAGGGGAAGGTGGAAAAGCACTGAAGTTAATGATTGGTGTGAACCTGAGATTTTTGACAGCCTTTATTGTTACTCTACTGATAAATTAAAAAATTGAATTTGTTTGAATAGACATTTCATTTTTTTAACAGGCAGTTGATGCCTCCACCAGCCTTTCCTGTGACTGGAATTAAAACAGAGTCAGATGAAAGGAATGGGTCTGGGGCCTTAACCGGAAGCCATGGTGAGTAAGGGATAGCTGGGGGAAGGGCAGTGACTACGATGGTCTTCGGCAGTTAATTAATATAAATTCATTTTCTGACCTGATGGCCTTTCAGACATTAAGTCTAGCTAATGCCCACTGGCTAATGAGAATAACTTTTAAAAAAGATTTGCTTATAAGAAAAAAACTTTTTTTAATGTCCTTATAAGGACAGCATATAGTTGTACAGTCTTTTATTTTCAAGCAACATATGTCTAGAAAAGTCAGCTAAGCCTTCTATTTTATACACCGCGTCAGTGACATTAAAGCCCTAGGAAATACTTGGTAGGTCATTTTATTTATTTATTTATTTTTGGGTTTTTTTTTTCCATTTTTTTCGAGGTAGGTTCTCACTCTAGCCCAGGCTAACCTGTAATTTACTATGTAGTCTAAGGGTGGCTTTGAACCCATGGTGATCCTCCTACCTCTGCCTCCCGAGTGCTGGGATTAAAGGTGTGCGCCACCACGCCCGGCTGTAGATCATTTTAATATTCTATTGCTTATGGTGTCTGGCTGCCTTGAGGTAATCTATATAAACCTGACAATGTTATTGTCCTTTATATTGGGAGCTGAGCCCCATCACCTGACAGCATCCCAGAACTCTACCTGGGATCGTTTGTGTTCTTTGTCTCTAGTTATAATAAAAACCAGCAAAAGAGCCAGGTATGGTGGTGCCTGTAATCCCAGCACTTGGGAGTCAGAGGCAGGAGGATCAGGAGTTCAAGGTTATTCTTAGCTATGTTTGATGCCAGCCTGGGCTATCTGAGACCCTGTCTGAAAAGGGGGGAGGGTAGAAGAAAATGATACATATATTTTTTCTTTTCTTTTCTTTTAGCTCTTTAAAAGGTGAAATATCAACCCCAGAGACTCACTTGCTAACTTTCCCTTTTTCTTTTTTTCTTTTTCCTTTTTTTTTTTTTCTTTTTTCTTTCTCTGTTTTTTTCTTACATGGTTCTGGTGGATTCACAATTTGCTGGTGCTGGCTGTTTTTCGTGTGATCTTCAACGTTTTGGGGTGACCGTTGACCCTGTGACTTCAAAATGGTTTCCAACTAACCACTCAAAATTAACATCTTTTTTTTTAATTAACGAATTTATGATTTTTTTGTTTTGTTGTGGGGTTTTTTTTTGGTGGGGAATGGGGTTGGGGTTGTTTTTCTCTATTCTAGATTATCCAGCCAAGAAGATGAAAACTACAGAGAAGGGATTTGGCTTAGTGGCTTATGCTGCAGATTCGTCTGATGAAGAGGAGGAACACGGAGGCCATAAAAATGCAAGTAGCTTCCCACAGGGCTGGAGTTTGGGGTATCAGCACCCCTCGTCACAGCCGAGAGCTAAACAACAGATGCCCTTCTGGATGGCCCCATAGGAAACGGTGGAACGTTTTTGACTCTTAGCAATAATGCATGCATTTGACTTAACACAACTCTGGGTCCTGTTCTGGGAGCCATCTTGGAACTTTGCAGAAGTCAGAGATGCAGTGTCTCATCTTAAAAGGATTTTAGTCTTTTTAAAACATTATTTCTGCAGTGGCATTATATCTGTTCAGATTTATTTAGAATCACAAACGTGTCTCAAGCTTTTAACAGTTGGTGAAATGTGTTTGTCCAGCAGAGTGTCAGGGCAAGGTTATTCCCATGTTTGTTTGACCTGGCCTAGCCTTTTCCAAATGAATAGCCTCAACTTTGACATGAAGAAAGTTTTGTTTGTATTTTACTACTGTTGGGTCAATTTTGATAATAACTTGCTATAAACAAAGCCTTACTGTTTGATAGTGGGGAAATTATTTCAAGGTCACCTTTTCCTTTCAGTACTTACAGTTCTAAGAGGTCCTTCTCCCTGTTTCGGTTTGGATTCTTTGATTTGGAAAATGCTGGTTTACTAATTTAAAATTGTATACAACTGGAACATGAAGAGGAAAATGAAGTAATTTTTCCGTTATGTCTTTTTAATGGGGTGATGATGTAAAGTTGGCACCTTAAAGCATATTTGTTTCAGATGGCCATTGCTGTTTTTATTGACCTCGTAAGCCCCTTGGCTTCAGCTGCGTCAAAGGAAACTGACTGAACGTAGGTCAGAGCTCGTCACAGAAACGAAGCACAATGACCTGTCTCTCAGAACTGGTTGCAGCTAAATAAATGTGATGACACAACAGGGCAGGGACTCAGTGACTGAAAATGCAACCTGGCCCTTATTCTTGGCATATGGATTTTGCCAAAAGAACTTCTTTTGTATCAGATACCCATGTGTGAAAGGGAAGAAACTAGGCCCATGAGCCAGGAGTAGTTGGAGAAACTGAACTGTCATTTTTGCACATTTGAATACTTTGCAGGCTGGCTTTGTATAAATTTACGCCCTGGTTTCCTATATATTGTAAATAATTAGAAGATAATTTCATTATAAATAAATGTATAAATATTCTGCTTGTTTTGTCTTTATCTTTCTTCCACAGCCCATCCAGACAATAAAATTATGAATCTCTCTCTCTCTCTCTCTCTCTCTTTTTTGGTTTTTGGAGATAGTGAATTCCAGGTCAGCCTGCAACCTGGGGGTGGGGGTGGGGACAAAATGATATTTTATTATTGGAAACGACCTGTGTGTTTTATTTGGTAGTACTGGTGTTGAACCTAGGGCCTCAGCCTCACACATGCAAGGCAAGTAAGTGATCTACCACTGAGTTTTAGCCCCAACTTTCAGTGTTTTTATCTTGGCTTATGTGTGGGTGCACATGGGTGTAGAGACCAGATATCCATGTTAGGTGTCCTGATTGCTTTTCAATTCACCTTATTTAAACAACAAAGAACATTTATTTATTGATTGATTTATGAGAGAGAGAGGGAGACAGGAGAGTATGGTTGCAGCTGGCCTGCTAAACTACTGCATATGAACTGCAGATGCATGTGCCACTCTGTGGATCTGGCTTTATGTGGGTGCTGGGGAATCAATCTTGGACTGTCAGGCTTTGCAAGCAGGCACCTTGAACAACTGAGCCATCTATCCAACCCTCATTTTTTTTTATACATTAGTTTTTTATGTGTGCCAGGACCTGCTGATGTGTGTGAACTCCAGACAAATGCACCATTCCATACATCTGGTTTTAGGGAGATACTGGGGAATTGAACCCTAGCCATTAGGCTTTGCAAGCTGCTGCAAACTCCAGACATATGTGTCATGATTTATTTAATCCAGGTGGGTAGGCTTTGCAAGCAGGTCATCTCCCCAGCTGGAATTCACTTAATTTTTTTTGGGGGGGGAGTAGGGTTCAAGGTAGAGTCTTGCCCTAGCCCAGGCTGATCTGGAATTCATTATGTAGTCCCAGGTTGTCCTTGAACTCACAGCAGTCTTTCTATCTGCCTCCCAGGTGTTGGGATTAAAGACAAGTGCCACCAGGCCCAGCAACACATTAGTTTTTTAAGTTTATTTACATGAGGGTCCGGTGTGGTGGTACAAGCCTTGCATCCCAGCACTTGGGAGGCAGAGGTGGGAGGATGATGTAGCTAAGGCTGCCCTACACTTGCCAAGGGCTGGGATTGCAGGGCCACGTCACCACATCTTATTTCCTTATTTATTAGAGAGAGGGAAAGAGAGTTGGCACACCAGGGCCTCTAGCCACTGCAATTGAACTACAGATGCCTGTGACACCTTAACTTGAGGTGAACCATCTCTCCAGCCCTGTCTTTTTATTATTTGCAAGCAGGGAGAGAGAGAAGGGCCTCTTGCCACTGCAGATGAACTCCAGACCCATGTGCCACTTTATGCATGCATGTGCATTGGAGGTTTAACCTAGGCAGTCAGGCTTGCAAGCAAGTGCCTTAACCATTATGCTATCTCTCCAGCCCATATTTTGGTTTTTTGATTTTTTTTATGGTAGGGTCTCGCTCCAGCCCAAGCTGACCTGGAATTCACTATGTAGTTTCAGTTTGGCTTCCAACTCAGTGATCTTCCTACCTCAGCCTCAGTGCTGGGATTAAAGGCCTGCGCCACCAAGACCAACTCCTAAAAGTGCTTTTTTTTCTAGAGGGAAAAGATAAAATTTAGGGGCCTATACGTGAGGCCTGAGATAGTAAGAACCACATTTGAGCTGGTTAAGGTGCTTGCTTGCCTGCAAACCCTAATGACCTGGGTCCTACTCCCCAGTGTTGTAGTCAACCTTTTCGTTGCTGCAATAAAGAACCCGACCAAAAGCGGCTTGTGGAGGAATGGGTTTATTTTGGCTTATGGACTCAAGGAGAAGGTCCATGATAGCAAGGAAATTGATGGCATGAGCAGAGGGTGGATGGACATAATCTTTGTCACAGTTCTGCAAACAGTGGCAGGACTGGCAAAGGTTAGCCGGCTGTAACCCCATAATCCGGCCCAACAACACACCTTCAACAAGATTCTACTACCATCAGCTGGGGATCGAGCATTAAGAATACGTCCCGGCACTCGCCTTGAGGCAGAGGTAGGAGGATCACCATGAGTTCAAGGCCATCCTGAGACTACATAGTGAATTCCAGGTCAACCTGGGCTACAGTGAGACCTTACCTCGAAAAAAAAATACGTTTGTGGGGGACAACTGGATCAAACCATAACACAGCACCCACATAAGCCAGATGCAGAAAGTGGTGCATGAATCGAGTTCATTTGCAGTGGCTAGAGGTCCTGGAGCTTCCATACGCCCCCTGTGTTTCTCTGTATCTCTGCAAATAATTTTTAAAAATACGTTTAAAGTTGGGCTTGGTGACACCTTTAATTTTAGCACTTGGGAGGAAGAGGTAGGAAGGTCGACATGAGTTCAAGGCCACCCTGAGACTACATAGTGAATTCCAGGTCAGCCTGGGCTAGAGTGAGACCCTACCTCGAATCTCCCCCACGAAAAAAATAAACAAATGTGTGTTTTAATGAATTTTAAAATCTGTGCAGAACTGCGATTAGAATGCGACAGGGTGTGTTTGGCTATTAACAGCTCTAAGTTGCTTTAGACGGAGGTCCTCCGCTTCTAGCTGTCCCGATATTGATGGGTGTGCTTTCTGCTCTGTTGATGTAACACCTGCACGTACGTGCGTCCTCGGGCTTCCTGTGGGAGTCCTGGAACAGGGCTTGGCGGCGGTGGGCGTAGCTCCGCCCCCTCACCCGCATAGGCGGGGCCTAGCTGGCAATCCCAGTGTGACCACGCCCCCGAGGTGGGCGGGTCCATTAGCAGTCCCAGTGTAGCTCCGCCCTCTCAGCTGCATGGGCGGGGCTCCGCAGACAGGCCCAGTAAGGCTCCGCCCTGGCGCCATCTTGCCTGGCGCGGGCGGGTCACAGGTCAGAGCCGTCTCCTCCGCCACCGGGGACGCGGGGCTAACGACCACCGAGACCTAGTGTCCCTGGGGTACGCGGGGGCCGGAGGGGGGACGGCCGGCAGGATCCCCGCTTCCCCGGGGACGTCCCTCCCAGCCCGGTGCCTCTTTCCGCGGGGAAGCGGGCTCGTTGGCCTGGGACTCCTCCGCGGAGCTCCGGGGCTGGCGGTGCCGCGTCCCGGTGACTCGGTTTCTCCCCAGGGGCCATGGACGCGGGGGCCCGCCCGGGCGGCGGCGGCGGCCCCCCGGGGCTCTCCCGCGAGTACAAGCTGGTCATGCTGGGCGCCGGGGGCGTGGGCAAGAGCGGTAGGTGACGGACGGCCCCTCCCCGGCCCTCCCGAGCGCTGGCCTCCCGTGGACCTCGGTCCTCCTAACGTGAAAATGTCTTGTTTTGAAGCCATGACCATGCAGTTCATCAGCCATCGGTTCCCGGAAGATCACGACCCCACCATCGGTAAGCCGGACCCCGGAAAAGTACCGCCGTGGATTTCAAGTTGAAACAAACAAAAAAAGATACTTAACTATATTTTGAGTCTTTGATTTTTGGTATGTAAATAATTCAGATTTCTTGAGAAAGGAATAAGCCGTGGAGTCCTTGTAGACTTCCTATGTTCCTAAACCATCCGTGGTCTCCGAGCCGTACTAGGACAACTGTTTTGTTTTGAATGGCTGTTATACTGTGTTGTGAGATTAAAGCAAAAGTTTAAAGGCCACTTAGTGAAGCCTTTATTATTATTATTATTTTTGCTGTCACTTCTGAGGCTGTGACTGGAGACTAACCCTAACCCTGTAAGTGTGAGTCAGCTGGTTTGAACTTCCAGAAAAGGAAGCAGAGGAACAAGTCAAGCCAGCCTGCAGGACTCCGGCCCAGGCCCGCTGTCGCTCCTGGACTGCGCTCACTTCCCTAGCCCGCAGCCCACTGAACAGTCCTGTGTGCGCCATGTCTTCTTTAACGCCCAGTTGCTGGTGGAATAATTCTTAATTTTGGATTTATGTATTTATTTATTTTTGCACTCCTGGGGATTATGCTTGAAGCCTCAGCCTGCTATGCAAGCTGTGTCACTGAGCTCCATACCCCACACACACAGGTACCCTTGTGGTTTGCACCTTTGTCTTGCTTTCTTCTTTTTTGTGGCTGTTTGTTTTGCATCCAGTTCACAACATTGTAGCCTAGGTTGGCCTGGAACTCACCGTGGAGCCCAGGCTGGTCTCAAACTCTTGGTAATTCTCCTGCCTCAGTCTCTAAGGAGCTAGGATTACAGGAATTGAGCTGCCATGCCTGGCTCCCTAGCCCTATTTTTAAATCTTTTATTTTATTTTTAAACATTTATGAGAGAGGTGCAGATAGAGAATGGGGACGCCAGGGCCTCTAGGTACTACAAATAAACTTCAGATGCATATGCCTCCTGTGCATCTGGCTTTATGAGGGTACTTGGGAATTGAATCTCAGGCGTTGCAGGCAAGCGCCTTAACCACTGAGCCATCTCTCCAGCCCTTTTTATTTTTTATTATTTGCAAGGGGAGAGAATGGGTGCACCAGAGCTTCTTGCTGCTGCAAACTCCAATTACATGCACAACCTTGTGCATCTGGGTTTACGTGATAATGGGTACTGGGGAATCCAACTCAAGTCTGCCGGCTTTGCAAAGAAGTGCCTGTGACTGCTGAGCCATCTCCCCAGACCCTTGCTTTTTATTTTTATTTTATTTATTTTTAGTTTCTTTCTTGGGGAGTGGATTCAAGAAAGGGTTTCGTTCTAGCCAATGCTGGCCTGGAATTCACTATGTAGTCTCAGGGTGGCCTCGAACTCACAGGGATCCTCCTACCTCTGCCTCCAGAGTGCTGGGATTAAAGGCGTGAACCACCACCCCTGGCTTCTTGTTTTTTATTAATTGCTATTTTCTACAAAGACTACAAATATTACTCTCTTTAACCACAGTAAGTAAATTGTTGTGTGTGATTATATCCTTAGAATAAAAGAAAGGCTGAGAGAGGACCCAGTAATGTTATCATTTCCTGGGAGTGGTGGTTCATGCCTATAATTCCAGCACAGGGAGGCACGTTGGAGGATGATGAATTCAGTGCCAGGATAGTGTGCAAAAATCCTCTCTGCAGGAAAAAAGTCTTCCATTTTATGGATATGCTCATTTTGTATAGTAGATAATTCTATGTGTTTGAGAAAAGTAAGAATAGTTGTTTTTAGTGAACTGTATCAGATTTGTTTGTGTCTTTCCTTGAGCTGCTAGGGGTCAAGTCCAGGCATCCTGCAGGCTATATACAAGCCCTGCCACCGAGCTACAGGCAGCTCCACTGTAGCAGGGTTTTTTTGTTGTTGTTGTTTTGTTTCTGGTTTTTGTTTTTCGAGGTAGGGTCTCGCTCTATCCCATGCTAACCTGGAATTCACTCTGTAGTCTCAGGCTGGCCTCAAACTCACAGCCATCCTCCTTCTACCGCCCAAGTGCTGGGTCTAAACACTCTGTCAATTTTACAGTTGTTCCAGGAATTTAACTGTGGTATAGAAGCTTTATGAATAAATCTATTTGGCGTTAGGATCATTTATTTACTTAACTCTTAGCTGTGGTCAGTCAACAGGCCTGAGCTTTGTGTCACCTGCCCTCCTACTGACCCCAATTTGAGCATCAGGTAATTTCAGCCTTGGTAGAGCTATGTTTGAGCCTAGAAAGTGCCCCTCCCCTGTGTGCCAGTGTCTGCCACCCCCGCCCTCCTTTCTGGCAGCCTGTAGACATTCCATGATTGCAGGGAGCCCTGGCCTTGGCTTTCCTTGCTACTAAAGCCAAGCACCTGTTACAGTGGCCCTCACCTTGCTTCTGCTTGCTAGGGGAGGGCAGGTGTGCTCATGCACTTGCTTGATTTTATTCCCCTCTACAAGGTTTTAGAATTTCAGCTATCAAGACAAATGTGAATCCGGGC
>PVHP010032972.1:0-19971 GCA_004024765.1 Zapus hudsonius | reverse complement strand
AAACAGTGGAAAAAATATGTTGGATTTGACAGTTGGGACAAATACCAGATGGGAGATCAAAATGTGTATCCTGGACCTATTGATAACTCTGGACTTCTCAAAGATGGTGATGCCCAGTCACTTAAGGAACATCTTATTGATGAATTGGACTACATACTATTGCCAACTGAGGGCTGGAATAAACTTGTCAGCTGGTACATATTGATGGAAGGTCAAGAGCCAATAGCAAGAAAGGTGGTTGAACAGGGTATGTTTGTAAAGCACTGCAAAGTAGAAGTTTATCTCACAGAACTGAAGCTCTGTGAAAATGGAAATATGAACAATGTTGTAACTCGAAGATTTAGCAAAGCCGACACAATAGATACAATTGAAAAGGAAATAAGAAAAATCTTCAATATTCCCGATGAAAGAGACCAGATTGTGGAACAAGTATATGAGTAATACATTTGAACCACTGAATAAACCAGATAGCACCGTTCAGGATGCTGGCTTATACCAAGGACAGGTATTAGTGATAGAACAAAAAAAAAAATGAAGACGGAACATGGCCCACGGGACCTTCTTCTTCTAATGTGAAAAACTCAAGTTATTGCCACCCGTCATATACTGCTTATAAGAACTATGATTATTCAGAACCTGGAAGAAACAATGAACATCCAGGCCTGTGTGGCTTAAGTAACTTGGGACATACCTGTTTCATGAACTCAGCTATTCAGTGCTTGAGCAACTCCACTTACTGAGTACTTCCTCAATGATAAGTACCAAGAAGAGCTGAATTTTTACAATCCCTTAGGAATGAGAGACGAGATTGCTAAATCGTATGCAGAACTCATCAAGCAGATGAGGTCTTCGAAGTTTAGTTATGTCACCCCAAGAGCATTTAAGACACAGGTATGACGTTTTGCACCTCAGTTTTCTGGATATCAGCAACAAGACTATCAAGAACTGTTAGCCTTTCTGTTAGATGGACTACATGAGGACTTGAATAGAATTAGGGAGAAAACATCATATATATAATTAAAAGATGCTGATGGAAGGCCAGATAAGGTGGTTGCTGAAGAAGACTGGGAAAACCATCTGAAAAGAAATGATTCAATCATTGAAGATATTTTTCAAGGCCTTTTAAAATCAACTTTAGTATGTCCTGATTGTGCTAAGATTTCAGTAACATTCGATCCCTTTTGTTATTTAACACTTCCATTACCCATGAAAAAAGAACGTAGTTTAGAAGTTTATTTAGCTAGAATGGATCCACTCACTAAACCTATGCAGTACAAAATCATTGTGCCCAAAATTGGAAATATTGTAGATCTTTGTGCAGCACTGTCTGTCTTGTCAGGAGTGCCAGAAGATAAGATGATAGTTACTGATATAAACAATCATAGATTTTACAGAATATTTGCTGTGGATGACACCCTAAGTAATATTATGGAAAGGGATGATATTTATGTGTTTGAAATTGGCATCAATAGGACAGAAGATACAGAACATGTGGTTATTCCTGTTTAACTGAGAGAAAAATTCAGACACTCAAGTTATACCCATCATACTGGTTCTTCACTTTTTGGGCAGGCTTTTCTTATGACTGTACCACGAAACAATATTGAAGATAAACTCTATAATCTCTTACTTTTGAGAATGTGCCGGTAGGTCAAAATATCTACTGACACAGAAGAAACT
This sequence comes from Zapus hudsonius, assembly GCA_004024765.1. Lineage (NCBI taxonomy): Eukaryota > Metazoa > Chordata > Mammalia > Rodentia > Dipodidae > Zapus > Zapus hudsonius. The sequence goes on along the minus strand of PVHP010032972.1, from coordinate 18,291 downwards.
GAAGGATCCCTACATTGCTGTAAGGACCAAAATATTAATGGGAATGGCCCAAATGGCATACATGAAGAAGGCTCACCAAGTGAAATGGAAACAGATGAACCAGATGATGAATCCAGCCAGGAACAAGAACTTCCCACAGAAAATGAAAACAGTCAGTCTGAAGATTAAGTTGGAGGAGACAACATTTCTGAAAATGGATTACTGAGGAGCCTTGCAAAGGTCAACTCATGGGACACAAGATGCATTTGTTCACATTCCAAATCAACAATTTAGGCACTATTAACAATAATTACATCAAATATGATACCAGGCATATAAGATTTGATGATAGGCAACCTAGGTTAGATGAAAGAACTGTTCTTGCTTTGGATTGGGATCCTGATTTGAAAAAGAGATATTTTGATGAAAATGACACTGAGGATTTTGAAAAACATGAAACTGTGGAATATAAACCTCCTAAACATCATCAGGTCATACTTCCAATAACTCTACTCCACATAATTAGAGAAGCTGGAAGAAATGGATAAGTTTTTGGACACCTACCAACTGTCAAAGCTTAATCCAGAACAGATAAAAGCACTAAATAAATCTATCACTTCCGCTGAGATTGAAGATGTAATCAAAAACCGTCCCAAAAAGAAAAGCCCAGGACCAGATGGTTTCACAGCTGAATTCTACCAATCCTTCATCACAGAACTAAAACCACTCATTCTGAAGCTTGTTAGAAGCATAGAAAAAGAGGGAAGGCTACCAAACACCTTCTATGAAGCTACCATTATCCTAATCCCCAAACCAGGCAAAGATGCATCAAGAAAAGAGAACTATAGACCCATATCTCTGATGAACTTACATGCAGAAATCCTGAACAAAGCCCTAGCAAACCAGATAAAACGCTACATCAAAATTATTATCCACCCTGACCAAGTTGGCTTTATCACAGAGATGCAGGGATGGTTCAACATACGAAAGTCGATAACTGTAATACATCACATTAATCGGCTCAAACACAAAAATCACATGGTTATCTCAATAGATGCAGAGAAGGCTTTTGACAAAATTCAACACCTCTTCATGTTCAAAGGTCTTGAAAAAATAGGCATAGATGGCCTATTTCTCAATTTAATAAAGTCCACTTACAAATCTCCTAAAGCACAGATCATTCTCAATGGGGAACGACTCAAGAATTTCCAATCAATTCAGGAACAAAGCAAGGCTGCCCACTCTCACCACTGCTCTTCAACATAGTGCTTGAAGTTCTAGCCCAAGTGATTAGACAAGAGAAGGGCATAAAAGGGATACAAATCGGAAAGGAAGAAATCAAACTATCCCGCTTTGCAGATGACATGATACTTTATATATCAGACCCAAATAATAGTATCAGTAACCTCCTGAAGGCGATTAATGCCTTCAGCAACGTGGCAGGATACAAAATCAACACACAAAAATCAGTAGCCTTTACATGTGCAGCAGACAAGCAGACAGACAAAGACATCAGAGAGACTGTCCCACTTTCTATAGCCTCAAAGAAAATCAAATACCTTGGAATATCACTAACCAAGGTTGAAAAGGACTTATATAAGGAAAATATTGAAACACTCAAGAAAGAAATAGAGGAGGATGTGAGAAGATGGAAAGATATTGCATGCTCATGGATAGGGAGAATCAATATAGTAAAAATGGCAATCCTGCCAAAAGCGATTTACAGATTCAACGCTATGCCGATAAAAATCCCAACCACATTCTTCACAGACATAGAAAAAAAATAAACTCTAAATTTATTTGGAAGGGCACAACTATATTAAGTAAAAAATCCTACTCAGGAGGTATCACCATGCCTGAATTCAAAACATACTACAAAGCCATAGTAACGAAAACACTATGGTCCTGGCATAAAAACAGAAAGACAGATCAATGGAACAGAATTGAAGACCCAGCTTTAAATGAAAGTAACTTCAGTTATTTGGTCTTTGACAAGGGGGCCAAAAATGTACGCTGGGCCAAAGATAGCATCTTCAACAAATGGTGCTGGAGGAATTGGATAAACATGTGTAAAAAAATGAAAATAGACCCACTCCTTTCACCTTACACAAAAATCAACTCCAAATGGATCAGAGACCATAATATAAATCTGGTAACCGTGAACACCCTCGAAGAAAATAGAGGAGGAACTCTACAAGAAATAGGAGTGGGAAAAAATTTCCTGAGCAAATCTCCCACAGCCCAGGAAATACAACAAGCACTTAACCAATGGGACCTGATCAAGCTGAGAAGCTTCTGTACAGACAAACAAAACATACTCAGAGCCAATAGACCCCCTTCAAACTGGGAAATGATTTTCGCTAGCCACAACTCTGACAGAGGACTAATTTCCAAAACCTACAGAGAACAAAAAAAAATTGATAACAAAAACCCAAAATGCCCCCTCACAAAAAGGGGTACTGATCTCAACAGAGAATTCACAGAGGAAAAAACACATAAGGCCTTGACTAATTTAAGAAAGTGTTCAGCATCCCTAAGCATCAGGGAAATGCAAATCAAAACCATAATGAGATATCATCTTACCCCTGTCAGAAAGGCAATCATAAAGAAAACCAACAACAATCATTGTTGGCGAGGATGCGGGGAAAAAGGAACCCTCATTCACTGCTGGTGGGATTGCAAACTTGTTCAACCGCTATGGAAAGCAGTGTGGAGACTTCTAGACAGAATGGACATAATCCTTCCAATGGACCCAGCTATCCCTCTACGAGGCATCTACCTGCAGGATGCCACATCTTGATGGAGAAAATTTTGTACAACTATATTTATAGCAGCTCAATTTATAATAGCCAAGAATTGGAATCAACCCAAATGCCCATCCATGGAGGAATGGACAACGAAACTGTCGTATATATATGATGGAATTCTACTCAGATTAAAGGAAAAATGACACATCAAAATTTAGGAAAAAATGGTCTGACTTCGAGCTGATCTTACTAAGCGAACACTCAAAAGAACAGAGAATGGAACGCCGCATACTCTCCCTCATATGGGGTCCTTAGCCAGGATAACCGTTTTCTTATCCAGACTAGTAGAAAGAACTGAGAGGGTATAAGTGTGGGGTAAGGGAAGGGGGGAGGGGAATGGCTCAAACATGAGGCCAAACCAAATTAGGTTCAAAATCATAAAATTCTCACGAGCATACTGTAACCTAAAGAGTAAGTAGTGGGCATCAACTGGTAAGAGGGGCCATGAGTAGTAGGGGAGAATGTCTAAGTCTGTGAACAATTGAGCAGTCTGACAGCCCCAGGTCCCGGCCACTGGTTCCTTCCCTCACTGAGCTGTTGACCAAAGTGACCCATGAGGTTACAAAAACAAGACAGAATTCTGTCAAGGCTCTTGAATGCCCTCCTCAGGCCTGAAGAAAACCCTGTTGCTGAAGAAACCACAGAATACCATCATTCGTCATCGAGAGACTCTTCAAGGTCTGGAATGGTAACCCGCCCCCAGATGGCAGTTAGTGCAGTGCTGGAAGACACTACACAAGCTGCCAGGGGAGCTGAACAACGACAGCTGGTGTAAACAGACCACTGGCATGAAACACAGTCTGTGGCCATGAGTAGGCTGACCACACCTCCTACTGGGAGAGAAAAGGAAACCAAGAAAGGAGCATGTGTGCAATGGAGGAGCCTGAGCCTGGGGGAGACAATCAACAGCTATTAAATTCGGTCAAATATTCCACTCAGTGAGGGGGAACCCTTGATTGGAACCAGGGATTCAGGGTGATAAGCACCGGATCCCATACTCTTGGGCTCCCAAGAAAAGATGCACTATGCGAGTGACTGCCAGGGAGGCTTTTGAAAATAAAAGCTAGGTAATCCAGATTGTTGTATATTTGTTAACCGATACTGACCTCATTCTCTGATGGAGATTGTGTTTGTATTTTTCAGGATACAGCGAGGGAGCTGTGGCCCATATAACCTTACCAACCGATTGCAGGCAGAAAACTGAGATTCTGGCACGATATGAGCCACCAGAGTCATACAGGGGAGGATCCATATGGAACCCCACAGAGAATGATTGAATGTATAAGGGACCCACAGCCATAGCCATTCAATCAAAAAAAGATAAGCCAGTGTGACAGAAACCAACAATTCTCAACACAAAAAACCCTAAGCTCACTACACCATAGCAGCCTCAATACTCACCCACCACGACTCAGGGAACTGAGCGGAAGAGGGGTCGGAAAGATTTTGAGAGCCGTGGTGGGGGAAAATATCAGAGACTTGGCAACCCTCAGTAACAACACACTTGACTCATGAGAGCCCAGCTGAAGAATGAGCTATCCATGGTCCCCTACCACAAAGACTGATACAAGATGGCCCACAGAGGAGGATATCCAGCTGACTGGGGATGGGGAAGGGGGGCAACGGGGAATTGGAGATAACAACTCATGGTTGGCCCACTAAACAATGTAACTCATTATGAACAATATAGAATAAAAAATGATGAATTACACGAGAAAAAAAAAAGATTACATTAAGGGGCAGAGCAAGATGGTGGACGAGTAACAGTGTCACCAAGACTCTCTGTGTAAAGGTTTGATTTTCCAGCTGGGGTCCAAACTTTGGACACCAGCAGGACCTGAGTCCGGGTCCTCCCTCCCCCCCCAACTCCTGAGCCAGTGCAGATGGGGTTCCCAACTGCTCTCCGCTCCACAGAGGAGTAGAGAGGCGAAACCTCCCCCACCCAAGCTCCCACTATTGTCACCTCGTGGCCGCCAATTGATCAGTTCCCTCCCTCCGGCACCCGATCCTCGGACGCGCTTCTCTCCTTGACTCCCACACATACACAGACAGACACAATCCTTGGGCAACCAGACCTAGCTTGGTACCGTGGCCGGACCTCAGGCAGGTGCTCGCTAGGATTGCATGGGCTGTCTCTCCATAGAGGCTTGATTTTCTGGCTGGGATCCAGGCCAAGAGTCGCAGCCAGAACTGAACCCAGACCCAGCCTCTCCCCAGCTTTGGGACCACCACAGGGCCCCCAGCAGGTCTCTGCTCCTCAGGCGAACACGGAGCTGAACCCTCCCCCACCCCAAGCTCCCACCATTGTCCCCTTGTGGCCCTGCCACCGATTGAGCAGCTTCACCCCGCAGGGCTCGCCTCCCTCCAGCACCCGATCTTCAGACAAGCTTCTCTTCACGACTCCCCCACATACACAGGCAGGCATGATCCTTGGGCAACCCGACCTAGCTTGGTTCCGAGGCCAGACCTCAGGCAACTGCCTGGGAAACTCGGCAGGGGCAGGTTTAGACGGGTACCTGCAAAGACTACACAGGCGGTCTCTGCGCTAGTACCAGGGATCACGGGCCACTGCTGGGAAGTAAAGTGGGCTAAATAGCACTCCCCATGGTGCCTGAATCCCATTCTCCTACATGGACATGGGCAGAAATCAACGGAAAAAACCCACAGAAATCAAAGAAGGAACTCCCCAACCCAGGGCCCCTAGTCTCTTTATGGAACAGGAAAGTGGCAAGGAAGTAGAGGCAGCACAAATACAATCGTAAAGAGAGAATAATATGATTCCTGACTAAAACTGCAATGCAAATATGAAGCAGCTAATGGCTTATAGGGAAATTATGATAAAAGACATGAATGAGATGAAGCTTTCTAACTCAAGCATAGACTCCAGACTGAATTTAATGGAGAGAAATATGAATGAATTCAGAAACACATTAAGTGAATTGAAGATTAATCAACTAAGGAAGGAACTAGGCAATCAATTGATTAAATTTGATGAGGACTTCATAAAACTTAAAAATGATTATCAGGAATCCCAAGCAAAAACAAAAATAGATTGGAAATTGGATCTCACCAAAGAATTGGAGACTATTAAAAAATTATAGCAGAAACCAATAATGAAAAGGAGATGTTAAAAACCTCCCTTGAATCAATCAGTCCCAGAGTTGACAATCTGGAGGACAGAATATCAGAAGTTGAAGACAAGTCAGAAGGAATTAATAAGGATGTTATAGGCTTCAATAAATTCAAGAAATCAAGTGAGCAAAACTTGAGGGATCTATGGGATACAATAAAGAGGACCAATAGTAGAATCAATGGGATCCCAGAGGGAGAAGAAGCCCAGGCTAAGGGCATAGGAAATATCTTCAACAGAATTATTCAAGAAAACTTTCCCTATCTAAGAAGAGAAAACCCAGTCAACTTTCAAGGGGCCCAGAGGACTCCAAACAGACAGGACATGAAAAGGAATTCTCCAAGACACGTTTTAATTAAGATGCCTAACATAGAAAGCAAAGAGAAAATACTCAAAGCTGCTAGAGTAAAGCAAACCATAACTTATAAAAGAAAAGCCATCAGACTTACCTCAGACTTCTCATTAGAAACCATGAAAGCCAGAAGGGCTTGGAATAATGCTTTTCAGGGCCTAAAGAAGTATGGCTTTCAACCTAGTCTACTGTACACAGCAAAGCTATCCCTCATGATAGATGGAGAAGTGAAGTGTTCCATGAAGTAAACCAGCTCTACAACTATTTGAACACAAACCCAAAATTTCAGAATTTCCAGCAAGAGATATTCCACACAGAAGAAACAAGAAATCTACCTCAGAAGAGTACCAGAGATCAGACACGACAACCACATTCAATGCGCTAAAAACAGCACCACAGACAACAAACCCCATTAACTCTTCATCATGGCAGGGCTTAAAGCAAACCTCACTGTTATATCACAGAATATAAATGGACTTAACTCCCCTATAAAAAGACAGACTTACAGGGTGGATCAGAAAAATGGACCCTTCCTTCTGCTGCCTTCAGGAAATGCACTTTACTTCTAAAGACAGCAATCTTCTTAGAATAAAAGGATGGAAACCAGTATATCAGGCATGTGGAAGTAAAAAGCAAGCAGGTGTGGCTACATTAATCTCTGACAAAATAGACATTACACCAAAATCAATTAAAAAAGATAATGATGGTCACTTCTTACTCATCAAAGGAATGATCCAGCAGGAAGGTATCACCATCATTAACATATATGCACCGAATTTGGGTACAACACAGTTCATAAAGGAAACCCTACTCAAAAATAAAGCAGAAATAGACTCTAATTCCATCATTGTAGGAGACTTTAATACACCTCTATCAGCTCTAGACAGATCAACCAAACAGAAGATCAGCAGGGACATAACGGAGCTTAATGACACCATTGACCAGCTGTGGATAACAGATATTTACAGAACGTTCTTCCCCAAAGACACAGAATATAAATTCTTCTCAACAGTGCATGGGACTTTTTCTAAAATTGATCATATCTTATGTCACAAATCTTCCCTAAACAAATTCAGGAAGATTGATGTTGTTTCTTGCATCATATCAGACCATAATGCGTTAAAGGTAGAAGTTAACAATGGAACAGGATCCAGAAAATATACAAAGTACTGGCGCCTTAATAATTTGCTCCTTAAAAATGATTGAGTAATCCAAGAAATAAAACAGGAAATTCAGAATTTCCTAGTAATAAATGATGACGATAACACATCATATCAGAACTTAAGGGACACAATGAAGGCAGTCCTGAGGGGAAAGTTAATCTTGCTAAATGCCTTTATATCAAAGACTGAGAGGTCTCAAATCAATCGCCTAACCACCCACCTAAGATAATTGGAACAGACGGAAAAAGCTAACCCGAGGAGCTCAAGACGAAAGGAAATAATTAAAATCAGAGATGAGATTAATGAATTGGAAATAAAACAATTTAAAAAATAGATAAATCAAAGAGTTGGTTCTTTGAAAAAGTTAATAAGATCGACAAACACCTGGCCAATCTAATCAAATGAAGAAATGAGAAAGCCCAAATCAACAAACTCATAAAAGACAATGGTGAGATCACAACAGATCACGAAGACGTTGGAAGAATCATCAGGTCAAACTTCCAAAACCACTACTCCAAAAAATTAGAGAACCTGGAAGAAAAGGATAAGTTTTTGGACACCTACCAACTGCCAAAGCTTAACCCAGAGCAGATAAAAGCACTATATAAACCTATCACATCCACAGAGATTAAAGATATAATCAAAAACCTTTCCAAAAGGAAAAGCCCAGCACCAGATGGTTTCTCAGCTGAATTCTACCAATCCTTCATCACAGAGCTGAAACCACTCCTTCTGAAACTTGTTAGAAACAAAGAAAAAGAGGGAAGGCTTCCAAACACCTTCTATGAGCTACCATTGCCCTAATCCCCAAACCAGGCAAGGATGCAACAAGAAAAGACAACTACAGACCCATATCTCTGATGAACTTAGATGCAAAAGTCCTGAGAAAGTCCTAGCAAACCAGATACAACGCTACTTCAAAAATATTATCCACCCTGACCAAGTTGCAGAGATGCAGGGATGGTTCAACATACGCAAGTCGATAAAAGTAATACATCACATTAATCGGCTCAAAAACAAAAACCACATGGTTCTCTCAATAGAGGCAGAGAAGGCTTTTGACAAAATTCAAAACCTCTTCATGTTCAAAGCTCTCGAAAGAATAGGCATAGATGGCCTATTCCTCAACTTAATAAATACAATTTACAAAACTCCTAGAGCATAGATCATTCTCAATGGGGAATGACTCAAGGAGTTCCCACTCAATTCAGGAACAAGGCAAGGCTTCCCACTCTCACCAATGCTCTTCAACATAGTGCTTGAAGTTCTAGCCCAAGCGATTAGACAAGGAAGGGCATAAAAGGGATACAAATCAGAAAGGAAGAAATTAAACTATCCCTCTTTAAAAATGACATGATCCTTTATATAGCAGACCCAAACAATAGTATCAGTAACCTCTTGAAGGTGAATAATGCCTTCAGCAAAGTGGCAGGATACAAAATTAACACACAAAAATCAGTAGCCTTTCTTTATGCAGAAGACAAGCAGACAGAAAAAGACATAAGAGAGACTGTTCCATTTTCTATAGCCTCAAAGAAAATCAAATAACTTGGAATATCACTAACCAAGGTTGTAAAGGACTTATATAAGGAAAATATTTAAACACTCAAGAAGGAAATAGAGGAGGACGTGAGAAGACGGAAAGATATTGCATGTTCTTGGATAGGGAGAATCAATACAGTAAAAATGGCAATCCTGCCAAAAGCGATTTACAGATTCAATGCTATGCCAATAAAAATCCCAACCTCTTTCTTCACAGACATAGAAAAATTAATCTCTACATTCATTTAGAAGGGCAAAAGACCTCGGATAGCCAAAACTATTCTAAGTAAAAAATCCTACTCAGTATCACCATGCCTGACTTCAAAACATACGACAAATCCATAGTAACGAAAATAGCATGGTACTGGCATAAAAACAGAAAGACAGATCAATGGAACAGAATTGAAGACCCAGCTTTGAATGGAAGTAACTTCAGTTATTTGGTCTTTGACAAGGGGGCCAACAATGTATGCTGGGCCAAAGATAGCATCTTCAACAAATGGTGCTGGAGGAATTGGATAAACATGTGGAAAAAAAAGGGAAATAGACCCACTCCTTTCACTGTGAACAAAAATAAACTCCAAATTGATCAGAGACCTTAATATAAATCCGGTAACCATGAACACACTGGAAGAAAAAAAAATGGAGGAACTCTACATGAAATAGGAGTGGGAAAAAAATATCCTGAGCAAATCTTCAGCAGCCCAGGAAATACGACAAACTCTTAACCAATGGGACCTGATCAGGCTCAAAAGCTTATGTACAGATAAACCATACTCAGAGCCAATAGACCACCTTCAAATTGGGAAATGATTTTTGCTACAACTCAGACAGAGGCCTAATTTCAAAAACCTACAGAGAACTAAAAAAAATTGATCACAAAAAACCCAAATGCCCCCTCACAAAATGGGTTACTGATCTCAACAGAGAATTCATGGAGGAGGAAACACAAATGGCCTTGACTCATTTAAGAAAGTTCTCAGCATCCTTCAGCATCAGGGAAATGCAAATCAAAACGACAATGAGATACCATCTTACCCCTGTCAGAATGGCAATCATAAAGAAAACCAACAACAATCATTGCTGGCCAGGATCGGGGGGGAAAAAGGAACCCTCACTCACTGCTGGTGGGATTGCATACTTGTTCAACCACTATGGAAATCAGTGTGGAGAGTTCTGTAGAGAATGCACATAGAACTTCCAATGGACCCAGCTATCCCTCTATTAGGCATCTGTCCACAAGATGTCACATCTCGACGCAGAAACATTTGTACAACCATATTTATAGCAGCTCAATTTATAATAGCCAAGAATTGGAATCAACCAAATGACCATCCATGGAGGAATGGACAGAGAAACTGTGGTATATTTACACAATGGAATTTTACTCAGCTGAAAGGAAAAATGAAATATCAAAATTTAGGAAAAAAATGCTCTGACTTTGAGCAGATCTTACTAAGCGATCACTCAAAAGAAGAGAGAATAGAACGCCACATATTCTCCCTCATATGTGGTCCTTAATCAGGATAACCGTTTTCTTTATGCAGACTAGTAGAAAGAAGTGAGACGTTATGAATGAAGGGTATGGGATGGGGGAGTGGAATGGCTTAAGCATGAGGATAAACCATATTAGGTTCAAAACTATAAAATCCTTACCAGCATACTGTAACCTATTGAGAATGTAGTGAGCATGGACTGGCAAGAGGGGCCATGAGTAGTAGGGGAGAGAGTCTAAGCCTGTGAATAATTAGATCAGCCTGACAACCCCTCGTTCCAACCACTGGTTCCTTCCCTCACTGAGATGTTGACCAAAGAAACCCATGAGGTTCCAACAACAAGACAGAATTCTGTCAAAGCTCTTGAGTGCCCTCCCCAGGCCTGAGGCAAAACCCTGTTTTTGAAGAAATCACAGAATGCCATCGATCAGCATCGACAGACCCTTCAACGTCCGGAACGGTATCCAGCCCCCAGATGGCAGTTAGTGCTATGCTAGAAGGCACTGCACAGGCTGCCAGGGGAAACTGATCAACAACAGCTGGAATAAACAGAGACCATTGACACGAAACACAATCTGCGGTCATGAGTAGGCTGACCACACCTCCTAATGAGAAAGAACAGCAAACCAAGAAAGGAGCACATGTGCAATGGATGAGCCTGGGCCTGGGGGAGACAATCAACAGCTTTCAAATTCTGCCAATTTTCCACGTAGTGAGGGGGACCCCTTGAATGGAACTGGGATTCAGGGTGATAGGCACCGGATCCCATACCTTTGGGCTCCCAAGAAAAGATGCACTATGTGAGCGATTGACGGGGAGGCTACTAAAAATAGAATCTAGGTAATCCAGAATTGTGTATATTTGTTAACCCTCACTGATCTCACTCTCCAATGGAGATTGTGTTTGTATTTTTCAGGATGCAGTGAGAGAGCTGGTGCCCATCTAACCCTACCAACTGACGGTAGGCCGATATCTGAGATTCTGGCAAGAGAGGAGCCACCACAGTCATATCGTGGAGGATCCATATGGAACCCACAGAGAATGTCGAGATGAGAAAGGGACCCACAGCCACAGCCATTAAATCAACAGAGGATAAGCCAGTGAGACAGAAACCAACGATTTTGACACAAAGACCTCTAAGCTCACAACCTTAAAGCAGCCTTAATACTCATCCACCATGACTCAGGGAACCATGCGGGAGACGGAGCGGCGGAAAGATTATGAGAGCCGTGGTGGAGGAGATTATCCAGAGGCATGGCCAGGAGAACATGGTTGAATACTAGGTTATCCATGGTCCCTTGTCAAAAGGACTGATCCAGACGACCCATGGAGGATGTTATCCAGCGGAGTGGGGAGGGGAGGCCAGCGGGAATTGGGGATAACAACTCATTGTTTGCCCCCTAAATATTGTAACTTATTATGGACAATAAAAAAGATTACATTAAAAATTCAAGGGCTGGGGCTGGAGAGATGGCTCAGCAGTTAAGGCAATTGCCTCCAGTGCCTAAGGCCCCGGGTTCAATTCCCCAGTACCCATATAGGTCAGACCCACAATGTGGTGGCCCTGGTTCTTTCTCTCTCTCTCTCTCTCTCTCTCTCTCTCTCTCTCTCTCTCTCTCTCTCTCTCTCTCTCTCTTTCTCTCTCTCTCTTTCTCTCTCTCTTTCTCTCTCTCTCTGCTTGAAAATGAATAAAATATTTTAAATAAATAAAAATAAAAAATAAAAAGAAACAGTAAGTACATAACAATAGTAAGGTCTACAAGAATATCAATGTGATGGGAGTTTGATATGTCAGAGCAGTAGAGATGGGTGAAACTGAAAATGCAAGTTAGGACTAGATGCAGAGAGACTAGAGAATGAACTTTCTCAGAATGATAGCAAGAATCATTATATCGTTTGAACTAGGGTCAGTAATGTGATCAAATTTAGATTGTAGGAAAAAAAACTATGCTGGAAGAATTTAATGTTTTCTTGTTTACCTGCCTTAGATTGTCAATGGCTAGCTTGATAAATCATCTCTCTAGTAATATACTTTTGAATAAGTATAGCATTAATCTCTCTTGGATTCAATTTAGTGCTTTATCAATTTGTCAATGAATATGATAAAGCAAACATTGTAAGACCTAACTAGAACTCGGTCTATGTATTCCAATATAATGCTATATTGGAATATATACACTCTAAGTCTGAGCAATTATTTAACATAGTTTATAAGGTTCAAATTAAGTAATGATAAAAAATGGACAAGTGATGATTATTCAACACATTAACATAGAAACTATTGATGGATACATGCAGATCAAATTTTGTAACACACTCAGTGTTCTTTCCTGACCTCTTAGGTTTTTTATCACCTCCATATGCTATTAACTCATATAATATTACAAAATAATAAAATGTTGGCTATCTGTTTAATTTTTTTAAAAATGTGCAAATAGCTGGAGATAAAATAAAAGCTTGTGAAGTTTGTAGTTCAGCTTATAAATTGGGGTAAATGCCATCTACATGATTGAATCTCTGTTATATGCACTTCATCTACCAGTGTGATATACCATGTGCTGTGCTATCAATAATCTCACAGAAGAGAATAAAATCCCAGCCAAGTAAGCAATTCCATTATTAATATTCAAATACTTGATCTGGAATAAAGATGGACTTTGGAGAGATACTCACTTGAAAAATAAAGTTTCTCAATTCATAAAACAGTTATTTGAACAAAAGGTGATTATATTTTATAAGAAATAGTCCCAGCTTGTTTCTCTTATAATTCAAATTTCCATTCACATCAAATAGATGTCTGACAGGATTCTGAGTTCTCCACAGGGATCTAAAAAGATTTTTCTTGGATTTTTGTGGCATTTCTTAATTCCTGAGTCAGGACCTGCTGAAAGATGTTTACAGGCCCTGTATTAAAATTAGAGAAAAGTAGAGAATCTCAATGGCCCGTGGAATGAAGACCTAGAAAACAGAGCATGGGATCTGAGGCATCTGAGAATTCAAATGGGGAGTGAAACAAATGAACATAAATGAGTGAAGCCAAGCAGGTAAGGGTGTTGACAAGCTCAGGTATGTCTGCGCAACTAAACATGGAATAGTTAGTTCAAAGCCCAGCAGATTAAAGTGAGGAGGAATATGTTGCTAGATGGTTCCAAGTTTTTAATAAAAATTGAAATTTTCAAATTTGTATGCAAAATAATGCCATTTAATATTGATAACTAATTCTTTTTGTTAAATATCACATGGCAATTAAAATTTCTGTGAGTAAGATAGTCGGCTGGTTGCTAGATTTTCATCCTGTGATGTGACTTGTTACACAGCCATCACTAACTAAAGCATCCTATATCCTAAGTAACATATCAGTTATCATAACCCAGAGTTTGATGCAATACTGCACATTGAGTGGAGAGCATATGGTAATAAATATATATATAGCTATTATTATACTAATAATATATTAATTATTACATATATTGCTATTCTTATTCAAACTCTGCTGATAGAATCCATGAATGAAAAAAATTTGCAGGAAGAAATTAATATCTTTATTTACTTAAATAGCAAATCATTTGTAACATTAGCAAATTCAATAAAAGTTTTTAAACAAAGTGAAAGTGTTGAATAAGACCTTATTTTTATCACATGATCTCATTCCTAGAGATTACCCTAAAAAAGGAAGAATATGAAAACCTCCTTCTTAGATGGTCTTCCATTTCCCTGCCTGCTGGTTGGCTGCTGCTTTCCATTTTACAACATGAACTTGGTTTCCAGGAGTACAAATTGTCCACCAGCATCAGGCTGGCAGCCTGATAATCTTAGTAGGACCCCTGCTGATGTGCATCTCTGTTCTCCACTCAGCTGTTCCATCCTGTAGCTACAGTTCTAAAATTACAGGACAGTTTCTAACTTTGTACCCATCCCAAGGCATCAGGACCCAGGCACATGATTTGTAATTTATGAGGACACCCACAGGGCTGTCACTTGCAAGGCAGGTGTTGAAAAAACGGCAAGCAGCTCTAGCAAAGAAAAGAACTGTGATCTCACCCCTGAATAATGGTGGCCAACCTAGTCATGGATAGAAAGCGTTGACATAAGCGAGCTTTAAAAATAAAGCAATGGCTCATCTTGCTGAAAGCACTCTTTCATAGGGGAACATAACAGAATTTAAGAGATCTATGAAAGAATGATTATGTTATGAGGCTGCTGGTGTTATTTTTAACTGTGCTTTATAATCTAAACTACCAATTTCAGGTATTTTATGGACCAATAGCACAAATGTAAATTCAGACCAAATAAAACCACATTTTGCAAAGAAATGATACAAAATGGAAAACCGAACAATTTAGCTTGAATTATAAAAAAATCAATTAAAACAAGACTTATTTACCCAGGCCACTAACATTTTGAATAGAGTACACTATAATCAGTATGTTAGCTCTTTACTGTTTCTGTGTTGGAGCTTGCCATATGTCTCAGTAGAGCTTCACATGCACTGTATTTTAGCTTTTTAGTGTTTCTGTGTTGGAGCTTGGGATATAACTCAGTACAGCTTTGCACAAAGTCCTGGGTTCGATCTGCTGGAGAAAAACATCCACTGAATTTGGCTTCATCTCAGTTTATTTCCTATTCCAGTTGCTGTTAATGTTTCAGAGACTAATAAAAATAATCTAATCTTAAATTGTTTTTAATTGAGAGGAGGTCTTTTTACAGAGAAAAGTAGAGTGAAAGTCCAAGGCACTTGCAAAGCATCCCAAGGCACATGTTGGATGTCTGGATGGAAATAATATCAGCTAGGGTGCAACCTGAGCTGTGAAAACAGATGACATCATGATGAAAAGGCTTCAAGATAGAAGAAATATTGCTTACTGATAGGCAGCTCAGCTTTCTGTCATGGGTCTGAGGGTTCCAGTGGGACGTTTGTGTTACAATTGCAAGTCCAGCTGACTTCACACCATGGGAAAGCCACAGTGAGCCTAGAGACTCAAATAACAGGTTGCTTGCTGGTTGTCACTGGAGCTTCTACAATGACAATATTACAGTTTCCTTTCCTTTGATGAGGACAGATTAGTTTGGCAGGTATTTCCTACTACCACATTCTTTCAGTCTTCTTCCCTTCACACCTTCCTTCCTTATAACTTGCATGCTAGGGTTGATGGCCCATATTCTTCACATAGATTTCTTTTTTTCTTTTTTTTTGCCTTTTAATAAGTCTGCCAACTACCCATGACATAGGCCATTGTGTCCTGCATGCTCCTGTTTGTATCTTCAGTGATCAGAGCTGAAAAGAACAGTTAAGGAGGCTCTGGACAACCCCACGCCACTTTTCTGGCTCTTGGCCTGGAAAAACTCCTGACAGAAAGCCTGTCTGGTACCCTTGGCAGAACTCCATGAGATCTAGTAAAATGCCAAAGTGGAAGCAGTGTGACTTCCAGAGGGAAGTGCGCTCAGGCAGAAGGGCTACACCTGACCACAGCAGCATTGGGAAATTATTAGTAATCTCTTTTTGGGCGATTAGAATGTAGAATGAAACATTTTAATGTTTGCTTAGTGGTTGTCTACCAAACCTAGTTCCCATTTGTGGAAATCAAGGGATATGCTTGGTCTCTCATTTTCTTTCTTTACAAGACTCAAAACAGTCAGTAGTCTGTCTATACATTAGTTTGTGTTGCCTATCACCAAGACCCCAGTCACTTCTTGGCTGATCCTTCAGTAACAAGACAGGTGGTATTTTAATGGGAAGGCAGAGTTTAGAAGTGCAAGGAGAGCTGGAGATCATCAAATAGTTCACATTAAATCTCAATTCCACAAATGTGAGCAGCAACAAGGTCTCTCAGTGAAGCCTTCTGATGTTCGATTGTTGCTTTCCTCTTTCACTCATCCACATCATTCCACATTCTAGGGTGAGAGTGAAGGAACAGAGATTTGCTTGCCCATTCTACTCACCTGTTGGAAAAACCTCAAAGATCTACTGTCAAGTATTCTAGAATTTCTGAATTTCATCAAAATTCACATTTGTCAATAAACATCAAAAAGCTTCATGGGCTAGAGAGATTGCTCAGTGGTTAAGGCATTTGACTACAAAGCAGAAGAGCCAAGTTTGATTCCCCAGCACCCACATAAAGCCAGATGCACAAAGTGGCACATGTGTCTGGAGTTTGTTTGCAGTGGCTGGATGCACTGGCACACCCATTCTCTTTCTCTCTATCTGCCTCTTCCTCTCTCTCTCTCTCTCACTCCCAAATAAATAAGTACATAAAATATTTTTTTAAAAAGCTTCAGCTCTGAGCTAATCGAAGGATAAGAGATGGTGGAAATTGCCATGAACTTAGACTTGAACCCAAAAATCTCTATGGCCCATTTATAAAGTCTGCATCAGACTCAGGAATAAGAGAACACATTGAAAAGTAAGTTTTACACTTCACTATATATTCTTCACTTTTACATAGATACACCTTTTACAGAGAAATAACTCAGACATCTTCACTGTTGAGACTATGGAGTAAGAGATGTACTTTCAGTTGTTGGTTTTATGAACATAGATATGAATACAAACTTGGTTATTAGCAGCAGTTTGAACTTGGGCAAATTAATCTCTCTGAGCCACATTTATTTCCTTCGTGTGGATGTAGGAGGAAGAATGCTTATTGTGTGATATTGTTAAAAGGGTAAATCAAGGTTGTATTTGTGAATTTCTTATATAATTTCAGTCTATCTATGGAGTGATTTGTTGCTAACACCAAGTTGCCCCTTAGCATGGCTAGATTTAATAATGTTTATTTCCTACTTCATGTGGGCCAGATAGCTTTTTAAATGTGCTCTCCTCAAAAAAGAAAATTACAACTAATAAAAAAATCCCAAGAATATTTCTTTTAACTGCTTTGATGTTCATTTGGAATAAGGGTGGAATAATCACAACATGGGATGTAGCTCAATTGGAAGTGTTTACCTAGCACATCCGAAATTCTAGACTTGATCTCCAGCACTGCATAAACTAAGTGTTGGAATGTACACCTATAATCACTGATCTGTAGGGATAGGAAGATCAAGACTTCAAGATCATCCCTGGCTATTGTGGTAGTTTGAATGTATGTCCACCAAAAGACTCGATGTTTTATTAAAACTTGGATTTCCAGTAGACAAAATAAAAATAAAAACAAAGACAAAAACAAAAACAGAAAAACTTTTGGATTTCCAGATATTTAGCAGGAAGAGTTGTCACTGTGGGCAGACCCTAGGGTCAAGCTGTGAAATGTGTTTGGGGGTGGATCTAATTTCAAGCCTAAAGGTATGCAGAGAGGTCTGATCTCTGCTGGTTCCCTGCTGTTTTGCTGCCAGGTTTGGTACTGGCTGGTAGTGCTGGCTGGTGGTGGTTTCTCTCTGCTTGGATCTGTTAAAGCCATATATACATCCAGCCTCTTTCACTGTTATGGAACTTCCCCATGGATCTGTAAACTTCAAATAAATCCTTCTTCCTATACACTGTGTCAGACTTGGATGTTCATTCCAACAATGTGAAGTTGACTACAACAGCTATACAGCGAATTTGAGACCAACCCAGGATACATAAGACCCTGACTCATAAAATAAAGGTGAAATGGGCTTGCTTAGTGGTTAAGGCACTTGCCTGCAAAGTGTAATGGCCTGGGATTGATTCCCCAATAGCCACTTAAAGCCAGATGCACAAGGTGGCTCATGTATCTGGAGTTCATTTGTAGCGGATAGAGGCCCTGGCATGCCCATTCTCTCTGTCTCTCCTCTATCTCTGCTTGGAAAGAAAGAAAGAAAGAAAGGAAGGAAGGAAGGAAGGAAGGAAGGAAGGAAGGAA
>PVHP010032971.1:0-20061 GCA_004024765.1 Zapus hudsonius | reverse complement strand
TGTACATATTTGTGGACATTATGCTACTGCCCCTTGGCACAATTCACCCATCAGAGAAATCTGTTTTCTCCTGAATCCTGCAGTGCATTAAATCCTTTGGCCATTAATCATATCCCACTTCAATACTGAAATAGGTTTTGACACCAGGGAATATGTCTTATTCAGAGCTTTCCATAAGACATTGCAAAGTAGACATGAACTCAGACTTTTACTTTCTCATTTATGGCTTGATGTCGTTCAAAATCATTCCCCCTCTCTTCCTCACTCCCTCTCTCCTCAGAGTGGAAGTATAACACTACTGATGATTGTTGTGAAACTAAGATAATATACTAGACTATGGCCAGGAGTAGTTAAATGGTGGTCAGTGTTACCATAAAGATCCTCGAATGCACTTCTTGGGGTTTTCCGCAACAATCATGACGTTCTGAGCATCTGCATATTCCAGAACAGACACTGGTGATTACTGACTGGGTTGTTCTCACCACGGCTGCTGAGCCCGTCCACCTCACAGATCCTTGCTCTGCAAATCTGGTTTTAAGCACCTCTCACTCACATTCCCTTTGCATCCCTTGCCAGGTGGAACCTGAGTAACAGCTCTCAAAATCAGCTGACCCTTTTCGTGCATTCTCTGTTCTAGCTGATTTCCCCACAGTGAAACCTTTATTTTGAAACAAGACTCCACAGCCACCACCAGCTAAAAAGACAAAAATAATGTCATCAGCTCTGTTTTGCTTGGGATAAAGTGTCCTGAACTCATAACAAATGTCTTCTTGTTAGCAAGTGGAAACACATAATTAAGTTGGCTTTTCCACCGCTTTTAATGAGCTCTCTGCTTCCTCTCTGCCATTCTCATTCTTTTTAATGAGATACCAATTTCCTCTGGCCCAACACTCACAGATACTCTAAGCAATAAAACAGACAGCTTTGATTTTCATCGGAGTGTGAAGTTTTGGGTATTAATTTATTCATCTGTGACTTGTGCCACTCTTCTCGTGCTAAATGGCTTGTTAATCTTGAAAAATTAACAAGGTTTCTCAGGCCAGAAAATGAAAGAGGAAAAAAGAAATGAGACAAACTTAGAGGTGCAGAGAAGGTTTTCCTTTAGGTTGGCATGGAAACAGGGACATTTTCATAGTGCAGCCTTTGCCTTCAACACCCTCTGGGAACGCAGGGCCCCTCTGAAGACATTCCTTTTCCTTGGTTCCCCACAACCCCTCTAAGGTTAAGATCAAGTTCCATAGTCCGTCCAAAGTGGAAGTGGTTGCAGTTGGCTGGTGTGAACAGAGACAGTGCTGAGGGGAAGAGCCTGGAAGTTGTGTAGGTGGTAAAAGGAAGGGAAAGACCTCTCTAGAAGCCATGGACTCAGTCCAGCCCAAGTGCTGATGGCCATTCGCAGAGGCAGCCCTAGCAGACTTGGGCAGAAAATTGTTGTTTTTGTTTTTCTGAAAAGGTACATTTAAAAAAAAAAAACTTAATGGTTGTTTAAGATATCAACAAGTCATGTGACTAACTACAAAGATCCTGTCGAGTTAAGCTCAACAGAACATGACACTCTGTTCTCTGAATTTTACCAAAAATCCACTTAAGCACCATTACTGTGATGGTGTTCTGGTCCCTTGTCCCACTTGGGCACGTCTTCCATCAGCGGCATCATTTTGCTTAACTTTTGGATACATAGTTATTGGACATATGTAATTCACAGACTTCAAGACTCACGCGTACAAAGTGTAGAATTCAAGGGTGTTAGGATATTCACACAGTTATGTAAATACCACCAAGGACTGTGTTTTAGAACATTGTCTTTATACTAAAAGGAAACCCTGGAAAAATGTAATTCAATATATTTCCTTTATACTAAAAGGAAAATGTGACCTAATATGTGATCCAATAGCAATCACTTCTCATTTCCCTCTTACCCACTACCCTTGTCCTAAGCAACTACTAACTTTCTGTCTCTGTATATTTGCCTATTTTAGTATATTTCATATTAATTATATGTCCTTCTGTCATTGTCTTTTTCAATTACTTTGTTGTTTGAAAGTCCGTCTATGTCATAGCATGCATTGGGACACATTTGTGGTTGAGTAATATTCCATTGCATAGGCATACAATTTTTTTTTAAATCTGTGATTAGTTGGTAGACATTTGGGTCGAAACCATGTTTATAGTATTATGAATAATACTGTCTGAAGATTCAAGTTTTAAAGTATATAATCTCTAATTCTTTCAGGTGGAATTTCTGGGGCATTTGGTACATCTATGTTTAACATTTTAAGGCATTCCTTTCCAGTTATGCTTTCTAACACTTGGTATTATCTGTCTTTGGGATAATAGTTGTCCTACTATGTGAGAAGTGGTATTTCATTATGGCTTTGATTTGTCCTAATGCCTGAAGACATTGAACACTCATCTAAAATGAAAGTGCTCCTTGTCCATTTGCATACCTTTGAATAGATATTAAAAATTACCCATGTTTGGGCTGGAGAGATGGCTTAGTGGTTAAGGCACTTGCCTCCAGTGCCTACAGTCCCCAGTTCAATTCCCCAGGACCCACATAAGCCAGACCCACAAGGTGGTGGCCCTGGTGCTCTCTCTCTTTCTTTCTCTCTCTCTATCCTTACCTCTCCTTCTCTCTCTCTCTCTGTATCTCTCTGTTTGAAAATGAATAAATAAAATATTTTTTAAAATTACCCATTTTTGATTGGGTTATCTTTTTTGAACTGAAAGAGTTCCCATAATCAGGAGTTGATTACCAGGGATAAAATGCAAGGCCTCATGTATACTAAGCCATATGTTGAATTACCGAGATACATATAACTTTTGCCCTCAAAATTCTTTATGTACTTTGGATATCAATAGTAGACAATATTTTTACTTCTGTGAATTATTTCACTTTCTATTTTATTGTCTACTTGACTAGATTAGTGATCAGATAAGAGACATGCCTCTTGAGAGAGTTTGTGAGAAGGGACAAAAGTCCTTTCCCCAGAGTGGTGTCCATTGCAGTGGTGGATGGTCCCAGAGACCACAGGGCTTTTTCCTGGTTTCCCGCCTGCTTTCTGGTACCTAAATCTATCCTGTTGTCACTCCACCATGGCCATCTAAACCCAGCTTCTGCCTTCCAATCTGGACTGAAGGCCAGTGGCTTTCCAGGCATCCTCAAGGCCTTCAGTGTCAGATAGGGACTGCTGAGGCATCTATCGTGGTGGGCTGAGTAGTCACCAGCTTCCTTAACTCTTCAGGCTGCAGAAAGCTATTATTGGGCGCTCCATCCCATATCCTGTGAGCTAATTTAGTAAACCACCTTTATAATACATGTTTGTTGTATTGATTGTGTTCTAGAGAAACATGATTAATGCAATATCATATGCAGTATTATAAAAGTTTCTAATTTTAATGCAGTGCAACTTACCTATTTTTTTCTTTTGTTGCTGTAGTGGTTTGATTCAGGTGTCCCCTATAAATTTAATGTGTTCTGAATGCTTGATCTCCAGCCGATGGCAGTTTTGGAATTGGAGCCTTGTTGGAGGTGTGTTGTTGGGGGTGGGCTTATGGGGGTTATAGCCAGCTTCCTCTTGCCAGTGTTTGGCACACCTTCCTGTGGCTGTTTAAAGTCCTATGGCGGAGGTGATGTCCATCCTCTGCTCATGCCATCCTTGTCCCTGCCATCATGGAGCTTCCCCTTGAATCTAAAAGCCAAAATAAACCCATTCTCAGTGCTATGGTAGAGGTGATGTCCACCCTCTGCTCATGCTGTCATTTTCCTGCAATTATGGAGCAGCCCCTGGAGTGTGTAGACAAAAATAAACCCAGTCCTCCTCCCCAAAATCCACTTTTCTCAGGTTCTTTGTAGCAGCAACGAGAAAGCTAACTACCACAGTTGCTTATACTATGATCTAATCCAAGGTTATCAAATTTTCCCTTACATTTTCTTATAATGAGCTTATAGTTTTAGTTCTCTTATTTATGTCCATGATCTTAAATCTAATATATTTTCCAATACAGACAAGTTGGCATTTTGTTAGATGCCTTTTCTGCATTTATTGATTTGGGCATCAGGTTTTCATTTTCCCCACTGACAAGGTGAGTCACGTGGATCATCCTACAGCAAGTACATTTGGTCCTCCAGACCCCATGGATCTAGATCCTCAGGTTCAACTAATAGCTGATTGGAAACATTACAGAATTACTTGTTTGATGAACATATACAGAGACTTTTCTTATTATTCTCTAAAAGGTACAGTACAATGACTATTTATAGAGAATCAACATTGCTTTGGGTTTTAGAAGTGATCTACAGATTGATTCTGGGCATATGGAAGGTTGTGTACAATCATACGCAAACATCATGCTGAATACTATTACATAAGTGATTTTCCATCTTCACATCTTGGTATATACAGGGAGCCTTAGAACTAGTCCCCTAAAGATACAAACAACTATATGCTGTTAGGGAGGAATCCTACTTTGATGTCTTGTATGGAGAAATACAGTTTTTCCAGCACCATCTGCTAAAAACACTATTCTTTCCCCCATTGGATTATCTTGGTGCCTTTTTGGAAACTCTTTGATTAGGATGGAATGGTTTATTTCTGGACTTTCAATTCTATCCTATTAGTGGTACACCTTTCCTTCTTTATGACAGCATAAACTGTCTTGGTTAACCACAGTTGTGGGGAAAAAGTTGAAATCAGAAAATGTAGAACCTTCAGCTTTGTTCTTCTTTTCCTATGTTGACTATTCTGATTCCTTTGATTTCCATAGCAATTTGAAGATGTGATTGCCAATTTCTGCAAAAACAACAACAGAACAACATCAACAACAAAGCCACAGCTAAGATTTTGTGATCTCACTCTGAATCTGTATTGGCACACCAGGTCTTGTAATCTGTGGAGCAAAAGGTCTCCTCGATTTATTTAGCGCTTTTAAAATATTTTAGTGCTATTTTATAGTTATCAGACTAGAGTTTAAACTACCTTCTTTAACTTTGTTCCTATTTTCTGCCTTTGATGTTACAAATGGTATTGTTTTCTCAATTAAGTAATTTAACTGATTTTATTATAATGTAAGTTATGCACCTTGCTGAATCTTGCTAACAGCAGTCTTATGTTCTGAACAATAGGAACGATAATACAAGAGTTGGAGAGATGGCTCAGTGGCTAAACATGTTCGCTTGCAAAATTGGCCCCAGCTTGATTCTCCATTACTCACGGAAAGCAGGATGCACAAAGTGTCCCATGGATCTGAAGTTGTTTGAAGTGGCATTCTCTCTCTCTCTCCCTCTCTCTCTTCAACTCTCTTTCTACTTTCAAATAAATAAATAAATAAGTATTTTAATAAAATGAATGATAACAGAATACTATGTCAGTTACTTTCTCGTTGCTGGGACACAATACTCAACCAGAAGGAGCTTATGGAAGGAAAGGGTTTATTTCTGGTTTACAGTTTTGAGGAGACATCTATCTTGGCAGGATAAGCATGGCAGGAGCAGAAAACCAGTGTCACATATTCACATCAACAGGAAGGAAGGAGGGGGGCAAGTGGCTAGGTTAGCCTCCTCCTAGTGACACTATATATTTATATTTATATTTATATTTATATTTATATTTATATTTATATTTATATTTATATTTATATTTATATTTATATTTATATTTATATTTATATTTATATTTATATTTATATTTATATTTATATTTATATTTATATTTATATTTATATTTATATTTATATTTATATTTATATTTATATTTATATTTATAGCAAGGCTCCACCTGCTAAAGGTTCCAAATAGTGCCACCTAGATATAGGTGCTTCTTAAATCAGAAGGTGGATTTTACAGCAAGAAAACATGAAGGGTCTCCTGACCCTCCTTAATGGAACTGGTCAGACCCCTCGCATCCTCCTAAGAGGGTTGTGGAATGTAAGAACACTGGAAGAAGCATAGTTCAGGAAACAGAAACTCTGATTGGTTTGATCAGATGAATTGAACTACAATTGTCCTAACTAACCAAGTCAAACTCTGCCCCAAAGCAGCAGGCAGGCACAGCCAGGCATACAGGCTGAAAGGTGCTGAGAAAATCAACTAGATTTAGTTCACTCCTGTGGTTCCAAGCAAAGGACTAGTCTTTGAAGGGAAATAGAGGGTGTGGTGAAAAAAAGAAAGTAATGTAGCTCAAAACCCATCCTTAAATTCCTCTAAAAGAAGGGTGGTGAATGAAGAAATGAAGAGGAGGAGGAGGAAAATTACACAAACAAATGTGTGCCCATGATCCATCTGGAAGCCAGATACTCAGTGTGTGGGCAAAAATCTCTCCTCTGTTCCAGGTGCTGTCTCTCTGGTGGCTGTGTGTCTGTCTGCCCCTCCCTCTTGCCAAACCACAAGACAGTCTCACTCTTCTGGAAGCAGCTTTGCTGGGACACATTGCTTAATGTCTGAAAAAATAAAACAGTTCTATGAAAAACAACTGATACCATTATTTGTCCCCAACTATAATCCTATTAACAGGATTATAACATGTAATCATGGTTTGTTGGAACTTGAATAGATTTTTAGGGAAATAGCAGCAGTGATGGAGACAATGAAAAGATTTGAATTTCAACTCTAGTTGCTACTAATTAGCTAAGTCAACAAATTTATTCATTTTCATCAAAGTTCAGTCTTCCTAGACTATAAAACATGCCTATCCACCTATCTATCTACTTATCTTTTATCTATCATCTATCTATCTATCTATCTATCATCTATTTATCTATCATCTATTATGTATGTATCATCTATTTACTTTGCTGAGACACCATGTTGACAGGTAGACATATGCCAAAGAACCAATCAGATATGGTTCTATGAGTCATTGAGCTTATAATCTCTCTTTTGGAAGTCAGACATTATTAGTAATTATTCAAATAAGTATAATTTAATATTTTAAGAAGTAATATAGAGTTCAGAGGCAGCAGAGCATTGGGGAATGTGTAGTTATCAGTGAAGAGGTATAATGAGAAAGGATGCTATTTTGGACTTTGGGGAATCATTGATTTGATATTCACTAAGAATGATTGAGTTTATTTGCTGTCCATATATTTATGTCATACAGCCATTTACTAGGCTCTAAATTGAAAACAAGCATATTGAACATGAGAATTTTCTTGCTGCAGGCTGTTGAGTGCAATGGAGAGCACTCTTTAGAAGACTGAATTTTTTAGGAGTAAAACTATGCATTTCTGATAGTTGTAAAAAGAAAAGTGAAAAGGTGGTTTGAAGTTAATCAGAAGAGACAAATAAAATTTATTTGCAAGAAAAGTTATTAACAATAACAGCAGACACAGCAACAACAATTGAGCCTGCAGGTACAAAGGGCCAATATTATGAATATGAATAAATGAAAACATTCCCAGGCAAGATGAAAAGTAGATCTTTTCATGGATGTACTTTATCTACTTTGGGAACTCAAAGAAGTATTGTAAGTAGAGAACTGAAAACTAAAGAGATGATGTGTATAAGTATTACTTTCTTAACATGGGTTTAATAAAGATATTTTATTGATATTTGAAAAATATACAAATAGCCTAAGCTCTTCACTTAAATAAGCATCTGTCATTTGATTTCAGAATGTCCAAAGAGAATGAAAATGCTCTTGTAGAGGCAGTAAACAAATGATCTGGTTGGTTGCATTGATTTAAAAATTAATCTATTGGAGTTTAAATAACTGATAGTGCTTAAGAAAAGATTATTTAATTTTGAAAGGGTCTTGGCATTAGAACTATGGATAAAATGCAATCCTTTAACAAACTGTTGAACTGTAGGCTGGTTGCCAGATAATAAAATTCATATATCTAGTAAAATTTGAATTTCAGATAAGTGGCAATCTTTTACTGTAAGCATGTCCAAAATATTTCTTGAATATACTTCATATATGATTATGGCCAGGAGTGGTGGCGCAGGCCTTTAATCCCAGTACTCAAGAGGCTGAGGTAGGTGTATCACCTTGAGTTTGAGGCCAGCCTGGAGATACAGAGAGATCCAGGTCAGCCTGCACTAACTACAGTGAGGCTCTGCTTCAAAAAAGACCAAAAAAAAATCATCTGTTGTTTCACAGAAATTCAAACTTATCTGGTTATTATGCATTTTGTTTGCTAATTCTGCCAACTCTACAGTTAGAGGGAATTATCACATACTAGTAACATTTTTCTAGCATTGCTTTGTAGTGCAATACTAATACTGAATATTTTAGAAGAAGCTGTACACTTAATATTTTCACATGAGTAGAGACATAAATGGTAGGTGGAAGGGTGTACAGAAAGGTATAAGGATGGTACTGGAGTCTGTGTCTTTATCTTAAGTAGAGGAGAGTGAGATATTGGTGAAAGTTGTGAGTACTGAATGATTCATTTATTCAAGTATACTTTTTTAAATGCAATGCAATTTTAATTAATTTACTTTTATTTTTTATTTATTTGCAAGCAGAAAGAGAGACAGCAGAGAGAGCAATAGAGAGAGAATTGCCATGCCAGAGAGCCTCTAGTCACTGAAAATGAACTCCAGATGTATACACCACTTTGCACATCTGGCTGTATGTGGGTACTGGAGAATCCATCCTGGGTTAGTCTTTGCAAGCAAGCACACTGAGCCATCTCTACAGCCCCTAGCATTCTTTTTTCCTGGAAAAAATTCTGAGGTACTATTATCACACTCAATGTGCTCTATAGAGACCTTTGGTCTTATCACCCAATTTCTTTTTATTTTATTTATTTTTAAAAATATTTTATTTATTCATTTTCAAGGGGGGGGAGAGAGAGAGAGAGAGAGAGAGAGAGAGAGAGAGAGAGAGAGAGAGAGAGAGAGAGAGAGCGCACCAGGACCACCACATTGTGGGTCTGGCTTATTGGGACCTGGGGAATTGAAACTGGGGCTTTAGGCACTGGAGGCAAGTGCCTTAACCGCTGAGCCATCTCTCCAGCCCCTTTTTAAAAATTTTATTTTTTTTCTTATCACCCAATTTCTTTTCAAATTCTTTCAAGAACCAGCCTATACTATTTTAAGAAGTAAGGATCACCCCCAAGTTTATTAGCTGTTATAAAGTAGTTCACCCAAAGTTATCTTTAATGAAGAATATCCAATATAAGTAGAAACTGTAGTTATTTAGGTGATAAAAATAAGTGAAAATGAGAACTCTTTTTAAAAAGACACCTTTATGCAATTTGCTTTAAAATGTATGAATAATAACCTTCTGATGTGGGACGGAGACCTCTCCTTTGAGTGTGGATCCTATGTGTGGTCTCTGCATCACCGTATATCTCTTGTTTCCATGTGCAGTTTCTATAAAATGGGAGTGTGAGAAGTTAGAATGCTTCTAAAGCAATTTGAGAGCAGAAGTGTGTGCTTTTCTAGAAGTATCCCTTATCTTCCACATTGCCCTCTGCAATTTTTTTTGTATATATTTTATTAAATCTCTTAGTAACTCTTAAAATCTTTTAAAGAACTTAATTTTTATCTACGTAAAAATCTTCTTTCATTCCTATTCCATTAATTGTAATCCTATTTTATCATATTATATATAGTCAGCAAAACTGGAACAAACTGGACTAGCCGTTACCATAGCATTAACAGTCTATTACATTCTTTTCAAATTAAGTAAAATTCACATTCTACTTCATATGCTTACCATAAAGGTAGTGGCTATAAAATATTTTACCAAACTATTTTGGTATTATGTCCTCATTTAAGCTATGCTATAGGGATACAGGAGACTAGATAAAATTTCTGATGATTGTTTTCATGGACAATTTTCATCATGCCAGACATGGTGATGCAAGTCTTTAGTCCCAGCACTCAGGAAGCAGAGGTAGGAGGATCACTATGAGTTCAAGGCCACCCTGAGACTACATAGTGAATTCCAAGTCAGCCTGGGCTGGACCTCAAAAAACAAACAAACAAAAATTCATCATGGTATGTATGCCAATTTTAGATTCTTAAAATGGGAGATTTTATTACATTATTGAAAAAATGTGTTGAGTTTTCTTTCACAGAATTGCAATAATCCTTACTTTAGCTTCAGCCCTTCTCCATCAAAAAAAAAAAAAAAAAGTCCATTTCTGAAAATACGAAAGACTCTTTTGCCTCTAGTATTAAATTCGCTTTTGCAGACCAGGTAACAGACCCAAGTTTTTACTTCTTTATAAATGTAAAATTTTCCATTAATTTCTAGAATGGAAGGCTAAATTGATCTGTTTTCCCTATGACTAATTTTCAGTAAAGCCAGACATTTGCAAGTAACTATTTTTTTTTACTGTTTCTTATATAGACTTTCTGTTTTTAAATGTTCCTTTACAGCAAGAAAAGAGATTCATTGTTCAAATGATGGATTTTTCTTTTTGTTAAAAAAGACAGAACACTCAGGGTGGGGTCTGGCCATTTCCTGCCTCTAAACACAAGTGCAAAGATTAGCCATGTTAAATCCTAAACAACCTGACAAGACCTTCTTTAACCACAACAGCAAATAAGGTGATTCCCTACAGGGGGTTTAGAGAAAGTGGCTGGGTTTAATTCACCCTTAATGAACAGACAGTTTCTCCAACTGGTAGGACAGACTCACTAAAGGAGCTGTTAGGGCAGCCTAGAACACTCAGAAGAGTATTTCCTTGACTGAAAAAAAAAATGGACCTGTACAGACAGAAAGGGCTTCAGACCTGTTATAAGCTTATCCTTCCTCAAGTACCCAGATTAAAGGCTCTTTTCAAACATGTCTGAATTGATTTGCTTTATCTGAGGTCCCATTGTTTGTTTCTGCTTAATTTTAAGCCACATAGATTATACTTTAAATTGCAATTATTTAACTATTGACTTATGTACTTAAAAATATAATCTCTGAACTAGGTTATAAAAAGTTCGAGCTAAGTGTACTGCTTTATTTGTTATAAAGGAACTGAACTAGGAACAAAGGCTATAGGGAAAATGAAGATGAATTAATGGGGTTGGGAAGATGGCTCAACATTTAAAGTGTAACTGGAACTGGGCACAGCAGCTAAACCTCTGGGATTTCACTGCTTTTCTTTCAGAGTTCATGTCTCAAAATGACAAAGAATTGGACAATTCTGACAGAAAGCATTTTGTTATCACACACATTTATTCTAGATTAGTCAGTTCAGAGGATTTGGGAAAGAGATAGGGGAAACAACCCAACCACCATGTCCAGCCACCAATGGGGGGAGAAAACGTGGAGAATTTTAACAGAATTTATGCTGTTCAGCTAAACAAGCAGAAAGGGGAAAGATGAGAAGGAAAGATTCAGGTGGAAGAGAAATCCAGCCCCTCAGCACAGGCTATGGTGGGGGGCTAGGGAGAGGCCTTATCTGTCCCTAGAGAGTGAGAAGTCCTTCTTCTAGGACGCCATGTGGAAGAAGAAGAAGAGGCTTTTGTCCTAGGGAAGTTTTTAAAGTTCCCCTAGGTGAGTCAGAGAGACAGCTGATTGGTCTATACCTGACCAATCAGTTTTAGCACCCAGGTTTTAGTTCTAGCTAGACACCTCCCACTCAAGGGGCAGGTGTCTATGGAGGTGCCTGAACCTTCACAAGAGGCACTTGCTTTACAAAACCTCTATCCCAGGTTCAATTCCTAAGCTGCCCATCAGCTAGACCCAAACAGTTGCACAAGCTCCTGGGGTTCCCTTGAGCAGCAGCAAGAGGCCTTGGTTTCCACTCCCCCACCAGGCATACGTGTATAAATAAATAAGCAAAATTATTTTTTGTTAAACAAATTAGTTATTGATATGAGAGTCCAATGAGGGAATTGAATCTCTAAATGTCCATTTTGCAGTTTGCTAATGGGTATATTAAAACTAGATACAAGGAGATACATAAAGAGGAGACGTGGTTTTGCCTTGGGAGTTAGTAAAGCATTAAAAACATATTGTACACAGACATATACTTGCCTGAACACACACAAACACAGCCCTCATCAACACATGATGTATGGATTTCTAGTTCCATGGATCTGCCTGCAAACTACATACAAATTTGAGGTATATTTTTGAGTTGTCTGCAGAGTTTCTTGCTATCATCATTCTCTGAAAGGTACTTCCAGTTCCTATTTTTAACCATGTTTGAGTTACCTTCTTGTTGTTGGAACAAGCATCCAACCAGAAGCAGCTAATGGGAGGAAGTGTTTATTTCAGAATTACAGATTCCAGGGGAAGCTTCATCATGCCAGAAGAAGCTAGCTCACTTCCATTCATCCATAGTTGAGAGACACAGGTCAGCTCCTGCAAGCATGAATAGCCAGAGCTAAACTGGCTCTCTACACACCTAGTATAACTGGACTCAATATCTACTCCAGTTGACATGTCTCCTCCAGTAGAGCTTTCCTGCTAAAGTCTAAGTAGGAAGCTTAATGAAAAATACCTGAGTCTATGGGGACATACATTTACATTCAAATCACCACAGGCCATATTTAAAAGTCTCTCACTCTATCCCTGGCCATAGCTGTTTGGTCTTGGAGTAGAGTTTGCTGAAAATTGGAACCAACCAGAGAATGTTGTATGTTGTCATGTGTTAGATTAATTTTATCCAGGAAAGTTAGTCGGCCAGTGATGATTTCCCCTTCAAGAGGTTTCATGTTGAACATTATTAACCAATCTTTAGGCCTGTACGGAGTAAAAATGACTTAGTAAGCATTTCATTCTGTCAGTGGGATCATTATCAAAATTCATTAAAAAGTCTTTCCTGAATGCCTAACTGCGTGGCAGTGGCTTTTAAGTGGTCAATAACAAATAAACAATGCATCATAAGGAACAAGGATGTAGAGAAATAATACCATACACAGGTTGAGACAAAATAAGAGAATGAAGCGTGTATTACAAGCGCACAGAAGATCTAGCCTTGCATAGATCTGCCTTTGTGCTACTCTGAGAATTGTAGGCCTCACAGAAACAATTGCAAAGCAGAAAACATGTTTAAAGATTCTTTGCCCCCTTCCACCAACACATAGCAAAGAGAAATCTCTGCCTAGTGAAAATGTAGGCTAAATTCCATCAACTTTGTGTGTTTGAAAGTTTTCCCTCCTTTGATGGAGAGAAGAGCTGGGAACTCTGGTGTTTGGACATGATAAGGCCATTGCATTCATGAATTTAATATCAGATATGTTTACCCGCTTAAGACCTGCACATGAGAAGCACAGTCAGCATTCTGTTACACATAGGGAAGACACACTTCCCGCCTCCACCCATCTCTAATGAACTAATGACAGTTAAAGGTTGCCCGGAAAGGGGAGTCATTCTCTTCCATTACATAGGGGACTGGTAAGTGATGGGAAGAAGGAGTTCAGTGAAACTAAAGAAAATAAGGAAAGAAGAGTAATGCAGGGTTACATATGATCAAAATGTAATGAAAATGTACAAAAACCAAATTTTAAAGATTCCCTCTTTTCTTTAGGATTTCTGAGCAGAAGCAGAAAAACTCTGGCCTGATTTCTGTATGGAATTTCCTTCTCTGTGGGCTTCCAGACTTTAGGGAATGAGCTTCAGTATGAAAATCATTAAGGGGGTCCACAAACTGATAGGGAGTTCTTTTTCTTCTCTCCATTTGCTCTGCTTTACTGGAATATGGGTCTCAGTGAGGCAGCTGGGGCATGTGTGTTAGCAACTTACAGGGGCAAAAGCTGGTACTAAAAGGAGCTACTTCCAGAGAGGAGATCCTGTTTCTACCATTACCACTTTCCCTGGACTTATTCAGCACCCGGGCTCCAGGAAGATTTATGAGCTGCTTAAAACATGTTTGCTTGCTGCTGATCATTGGAAATTCAAGGGTGAGAACTGGACTGTGAGCCATCAGGGAGCTTTCTGTTTAGGCCCATGGGCTCTGAACATCCTCTTAGAGTTAGCTCTCTATGCTTGCCCTCATAGCTTCCCCGGAGGCACATACAATTTATTTCCTATGAGGCTTCATTTGAATTTGCCAAAATTCAGTAAGTGTTCAAAAGACTGGGAGAGTTAGAAACAACCATTCAACCTTTATAAGAGCTCACATTTGTGAAGTAGTTTACAGTTTATATGGCACTTTCCCTTACATTAGCACTTGGCTCATTTATTCATCCCTCCAAACATGCACCTATGTGGATACTGTTTTTTTAGACATCCAATGGATGCCAGAATTGCATTGTGCTAGTATTTTAATATACACTGCTTAATTTCTGTAGACTTATTTTAATTCTATAAAATTTGGTTGATATTGTTAAAACACCCAGATAAGGAAAGTCATTTTGGATAGTATATGTAGATAATATCAATATTAATACTGTAAGCTAAAGATAAAATTATTTTAATATCTAGTGAGGGGAATGGATCTGTATTTGAACAACAAGGAAAAAGAAGAGGATAGGGAGAAATAATAGGTCTAAATAAGGAGGTCCAGTTTCTAGTTTGCAAACTGTAGCAAAATTAATATATTGTGGTGGGGGTCTTCTTTCTAGTTCTGATGAAGAAACTCAGACAGTATTGGTGTTAATCTTACCCAGATCTATTGGGAAAGGGGTTATGTGAAAAAAAAAAACTTTCTTACTGTGAAGGTGTTGGAAAAGAACAATGGTTATAAAGAATTAAATCTATGGAACCCATAGGAGAAAATAAAGGATCTTTGGGCTAGTTGGTCTCTAATTTCCTGTGATTGTGGTATAGGTAGAAATAGTAGAATTAAGGGAAAAGTATTGTCAGTATTATTCCATCCTTGGAATATTTGAATTGTAGTAAGAAAAACAATAAATTAAGTTTTATAATAGAATTCCACATAGTATATAATGATAGTGGGAAGTGATAATACCGAGCTTTAAATACATCCTAAAAACATCCAGGCCAGTTGTCTAAATGTATTTGATGTTTTTTCATTCTTGTAAGGTTTTTGATGTTCTCAAATTGTAGTGAGATACAAAATGATTTGTCTTGGTTTAGAGGAGGGTTTAACTATTTTCAGTATGCCTGAAATCACCTCTCTAATACAGAGAACATGGAAAGCTCAAATCTTTGCTCCTTATGATTTTAGAACCACCGAGTTTCTGCACACAGGAATCCAGCAAACAACGACTCAGGGTAAGGGAGGACATCCACAAGATGGATGCTACGGACCCTGGCCTTTGATGTTGCCCTGGTGATTCTCAAAGTGTGATGCTCTGGACCACCTTCGAGGAGAGACTATAACTGTGGAATCCACAGATGCAGCTCCAGCCTTTCAGGGGATGTTGGAAGGTATAAATGAATGGATTTTTTCAAGAGATGTACAGTCTAAGAGAAATTTGTTAGAAGAGCCTTCAGGACCTCTCTCTAAATTTATGTGCGTGAACTCTGCAAGGCAAGTAGCCTCCCAAGCTGAGCGACTCAGGGATGATCACCAAATACCAGCTGGTCAGTTAAGGCATAACACTTTTAATAAGTGCTGGGAAATCACAGTGGTTTTAAAACCTGAAATTTATGGAACCTGCATAGTTTCTTTGCTCTTGCTACAAACTACCTAGAAATTAAATAAAAGTAGATTAAAACCATAGGTTAGCCTTCTTATTCCACTCATGGACATTTTAGGTCCAGAAGAAAGAGTCTCAAAGACAGGTGTTTCTTTGATTTGATGACAAATAAACCAGGGCCTATTAAACCTTTTTTTTTTTTTTTGGTTCCCCCTGCTTCAGGGGAGGAGAGCAGACCTGTGGACTTTATGGCTTTTGCTTAATTCTGAGGCCATGACAATAAACAGATGTTTTTATCTGGGTGCCCTATAAGTCTGTGAATTCAAATGTTCAAGGCAAATTTACTATCTCTCCTTCCATACCCCAAGCCGTGTGTCAAGTTCACTTATGAAACAAGCATTCGTTTCTATGTGTAGAAATATCTTTTTCTTCTCTCTACTCCAGCCATCTTAAGAGCCATGAAAACTACCCCAGAAGTTTCTCTTTTTTTTTTCCTTTATTCATCAGTTTGCATGAAGCACTGAAGAACTTGAAGAAGGCTTACTTAGCCCCTTTTTGAAACTAATATTTGTGTGAGTACTGCTGCATGAGACGAACAGCAGTAGATCTAGAGGTAGAAAGAGTTTAGTAAAGCTATGCCCAGGGTTCTCTGGGAGGTGGCATCTGGTCTCTATTGGTTGTTTGTTTGTTTGGTAGCAATTTCAGAGTAGTGTAGGTGTTCAGTAAGCATATATCAGATCACACACACCAAAGTGGAAATGCATGTTCTCAGCTCTTTCTTTCTTTTCTTTGTGTGAACTGTGCCTCTTTTGTTTGGCTTTCAGATAAAAAGACTATAGGCCCTGGGAAAATAAAACTCTGCAAACCAATAATGTTCAAATAGATATGTGTGTAATCCCAACAAAGGTTGTTCCATTGGAAGAAAATCCAGGGACACAGAAAAGACAGGACCCTGAGTAGGAAATGGCAGGAAGAAACCAGAGATTTTGGTTCTTTAAGTCCCTGCTCCTTATGCTGCCTGTTCTTCTGAAGTTATCGTGTTCCACCCAACCTCAGCTTCAGATCCTCCTGCCCTCAATCTTGGAGAATGAATATATCAGGCAGAAAACTAAATGGGAGCTGTGCAGGCTAAGGAAACAGTGTTTGCTAACATAACAGGGGGAGAGCATGTGGACCTAGTGAGAACGGGCATTATGATTGAACTGAGGGTTAGTTAGTTAGGCAGAGTCATGGTGATAGGTTTGAAATTTAAAAGCAAATGATGCAGAATATTTTTGTGTATGAACCAAACCTGTCCAAATTAGTCTTAAAGAGATAATATGTTGAAATAGACTAAGATGGCAAAAATGTTTGTGGGGGTGGGGTTGTGAGAATTCATGAAGTATTCTCATATATATATATATATATATATATATATATATATATATATATACTTAATAAAATGATGGAGGTGGTGATGAGTTCTAGAGAAAGATGGATCCATTGGGAAAGACTTGAGTTCCTGACCTAGACATAAAAATAAAGAAGTCATTGGCTTAGGGCATGCCTTTCTCTTTCTCTGGCATCGTGATCAAAACTATCATTTTCTAACTAGTGTCTTTGCCTCTGGTCTCTCCATGTTCCTCAGCACAGATATGTACTTCATGTCATTTTACCTTCTGAATGAATGTTAAAAATTCTCTTTGTGAATGCCCACAGTATTATCTTTTTATTATCACAAGATATCATATGCAATACATTATCACAAAATCTAGTAGATTGATGGTTTATCTCATAATTTTCTGTTACAAATCCAGTAGACTTCAAATTGGTGATTTTTCTTCAAATTGCTGTTGCCTGGGCTCAAAGAAATAGCTGCAGTAGACATGGATGTTATGTGGTCAGCAGTGGTCTCATCTTGGAAGACTTGTCTTGATAAGTCACTTTAACTTTCAGTAGAATAGCTCAAAGTTGTTGACCTCTGTCACATGACAGCTGAAAGGTATGAAGAATGGTGGATCATGCCCTTTGATCAAGCTAACTCTCAAAACAACAGTCAAACGCCACATATTTTCCCTCATTTTTGGTTCCTAACCAGGTTAACCGTAAACTCGTTTTTTTTTTAAACAGAAAAAAAAGTAAGAAGAAGCAGCAGCAAAAGAAAGGAGAAAGCAAGATTTTCTCTTGGCTTAATAGTACCTTAGATAATGCAATGCAAATAACAGTATTCATGAAAGAAGTTTCAGAGTTTTGAATGGATTCTGAGCATTCTAGAGTGAACAGACTTTACATATGAACACACTGTCCAGATGGGAGACTCTTATAGAATGGATGGGGTGATTAGGAAGTTGACTTGCAAAGAGGCTTCTTGTTTCTCTGGCCTATGAGAAAGTATAGAAATCCTTCATATCTTTGGACTCTGCATTTTTTTAATTCAACCAGTCGCACTTTGAAAACATTCAAAACATTGCATCTGTACTGAACACGTGTAGATTTTCCCCATAATCAACACAGTATAATAACTATTCCTGTATAATTGACCTTCATTAAGTATTGTTAATGATCTAGAGATGATTCAAAATATATGGGAGGGTATGCATAGATAATATAATTATTTAACTAGTGTTAGCTAGTATTTATATGAAGGGTTTCATTATCTGCAGTAGATTTGATATGTGAGTGATATAATGCCTTGGACCCAGTCCCCAATGTTATTAGGATAAGATAATTTTATTTTGAATCAAAAGTTTCTCTGATTCAGTAAATTTGAGAAAGGTTTCTAGTTTAAATAATTTGATCTATGTGGGTGGGTTGGGAGGAGAAAATAAGGGTGGAGAAAAGTGTGAATGAGCTTGCGATTTTTCCATCTTTGCAGATTTGTTTATGAGTATATTTGCAAATGTCCGCATGTGCTTCACTGCATATTGTTTCCGTATGTCTGTGTGGGTGTGTTTGTTTATGAGAGTGAATGGTATAAAAGTGGCTTTATTATGTGCAAGTAGTACATGTACATGTGCATGTAAGTATCATACCTGTGTAAAGAATGTATTTATGGGCTGTTCCCAATTTTGAAAATGTATTTCTAATATCAGGTGTGTTGGCCTTTAATCCCAGCACTAGGTAGGGATGCAGAGGTAGGAGGATCTTCATGAGTTTAAAGCCAACCTGAGACTATATAGTGCATATCAGGTCAGCCCAGCCAGGCAAAACCAAAAAAAGGAGAAAGAAAGAAAGAAAGAAAGAAAGAAAGAAAGAAAGAAAGAAAGAAAGAAAGAAAGAAAGAAAGAAAGAAAGAAAGAAAGAAAGAAAGAAAGAAAGAAAGAAAGAAAGAAAGAAAGAAGAAAGATGTATTTCTAAATTAATGTCTAAACTTTATGTTTATAATGTTGTTTTCAACATAAAGTAATTCTCTGAAGAATTTACAAATGAGCAAGTAAGTAAGAAGTAACTGATATTAAACCTGCACAATAATGCATAATAATGTTTGTATCTTTCAAAATTTTTTACAGAAGAGTATCACAAAATTGTAGAAGTTTATAAAGGTACAAAATATGATTCATCATTCTGAGTCTTTTGTAGGCTATCTGTAGAAACCAAAGCTGGTTCCCACACTTCCTCAGTGCCCTCTGCCCATCTGGTTTGTACACTTCTTCAGTGACTTCTGCCCATCTTGTTACTTAACTACATACTTTTCAGATAAAGCAGTGACAGAAGTGGGGCCGGTCACTGATTGAACAGGAGGTTTATTGAGCAAGTCTGAATCAATACATAAAATAAAGGGTGGCCATGTGGTACAAAGACAGTTGGCTTTGGTGGCATTTAGAATGGACTCTGAAGCAGTCCTGTCACTTTCCAGGGGTCTGCCTTTGAATTTGGTACCCCCATTTTCAAGGATTAGTTCCTTATGGATTCAATGAAGTTAATAATACCTAGATCTTCTTTCATAGTGATTGTAACAATCCACTAAACTAGTGCAAATAAAATATTTCTGTGGAGTCTGCTAAGTGTGTATGAGTCAATTAGGTATGTGCGATATCGTTGATGATCTAAGGTCTCCTGTGTAAGGCAAGTGTGAAGATATTGATTTGGGCTGGCTCTTGAGAAGTACAGTGAGCCACTTTGTTGGAAACAATACTCTTGAGGGACTATGCCCCTATGAACCATTAGTCCTGCCATTTTCCTAGAAGTTAGACTTCTGTTCTGTCCCAAAGCTCAGCCCAATAAAGGACTCAGAAGAGGAAATCTGGGCCTCTTTTCTCTACTTTCCATGCCCACCCACCTGAAGGTTTGTGATTGTGTGTGTGTGTGTGTGTGTGTGTGTGTGTGTGTGTGGTGTGTAATTTTATGTTTGTGGGAGGGCTCACATGCATAAGCGTGCAGACAAGCAATCTTATTTTTGAGGCAGGGCTTCTTCCTGAACCTGGAACTGATTGATTCAGCTAGAATAACTCACCAGTGAGCCTGAGGGAATCTCTGCTTTTCCATCCCTGGGTTTGCAGGTGAAGAAAACCACATCTAGCTTTTATGTGGGTGCTGGAATCTGAACTCAGGTCTTCATGGTTGCAGGGGGGTGACAAGCATTTTGCTACTGGGCCATCTCCCCAACCAAGCTTGTGATTCTGAGAATAGGTTTTTTTTTT
>PVHP010032970.1:0-19912 GCA_004024765.1 Zapus hudsonius | reverse complement strand
GTCAGTGGTAATGTTCAGAAACAAGTGATCCTATTCTCAGATTAACTCAGTACAATTCAAGGAACCTTTATGTTTGTGAAGTTTTTCTTATGTCTATTTTCTGTACTTCTCCTTCTCTGTGGTCATCCCAACCCAGTGGACATTCTGGGATCCCTGTCACGTGTCTCATATGAGTTGAGTTCCCCATGTTTTTAGCTCTGCATCATATCTGCATTGCTGTTGTGGTCAGGAGTCATAATGTTCTCTCTCTGCAATTCTGTATGAGCTTCTTCCACCTCCTTGCCAGTTTCGTGTTCCATAATGGGACTAGCGGCCCTGATTTGGCAAGTTGCGTTTTTCCTTTGGCTTCTGCCCATGCCCTGATAGAGAAGTGGGGGTCAGTGGTCCCAAAGCTGATGAGAGGCTGGGCGGCCCCAAACTTGGGCCTGTATTGCAGACAGACCCCAAACCTCCATGGAGAGACACTCTTTCCCCTCTCAGAAGGTGGAGGGGACCGCCTCTGAGGACCAGCTGCTACCACAGGGAAGCCTCTCAGTTGGCGCCAAGTACCAGGAATCTGCCACGAGGGCATAAAGGTAGAGCCTGAGGTGCAGAGGAAGGGCACAGCTGCTGGCTCCCCTGTAGAGCCGAGAGCTGCCGGGAACCCGCAGCGGTTCTGAAGCTGAGGAGAGGCTGGGCGGCCCCAAACCTCCCCTCTCCGAAGGTGGGGAAGACCGCCTCTGAGGACCGGCCGCTCCCACGGGGAAGCCTCTCAATTGGGGCCAGGGATCTGAAGCCTCGCGAGGGGACAAAGGCGTGAGCCCTGGGTGCACTAGGCCCAGCCTGCTCTGTGCTCCCCTGCAGAGCTGAGATCAGCTGTGGAACCCTGCTGTGGACCCCAAGCCGAAGCCGAGGAGAGGCCATGAGTGGGTGCCTGGGTCTCAGTCCTGCAATGAAACCTCTGTGGAGAGCTTGGAATCTGCCCCAGGGTATAATGGCGGGAGCTAGTGGGGGGGAGGGTTCGGAGGGGAGCAGAGAGCTGCTTGCGAACCCCGTCTGCTCAGCCCTGGGGTTCGGGAGGGAGGGAGAGTCCGAACTCAGGTTCGGCCTGTGTCCAAAGCCTGGATACCAGCTGAGGGTATCAAACCTTTCTGGAGAGTCCTGGCGACGTTGTTACTCGGTCACCATCTTGCTCCACCCCCCCCCCCAGTTAAGCACATTTTGGGGCACGTCTGTGTGAATACTTCTAGAGAGCAGGATGAACTATTGAGTTTTTATCTGCCCCACATGTGGGTGGCACCATCTCATAGATTAGGGATCTGACGGAATGACAGGGGATATAATTTCTGTGGTTGTCAGTTCTCATCCCTCCCTCCAGTACCCCCTTCCTCTCTGCTACCTGCACATCATCCTGGAGCTTTTGTATTCTGCTCCCCTCCACTATGCTCTCCTCACCCTGAATTGAGCAAAACCTCTGAATCGATCAGCTAAATAATACATCCTTTTCCCTCCTAAATTGTTTTGTTGGGCACTCTGTCATAGCAATGAGAAAGCATGTCTCACTTTGCATTCTGCTATAATCAAGGACTTCTGGGTACAGTGTATACTTTCTTTCAATTTATTTTGAGTATGTTCATTTTTCCTTTGATCTTTAATTTCTCTTCTTCTTAGTGACATATTTTTCTAGTATTTTATTTATATCTCAATCACTGAATTTCAAAGTAAGCATCTTTGTGTTATTTGCTTCCTTGTTAATTTCAAGGAAATGATTACCTACTAATATGGATAAAATCTGCATCAGCTTCAGCTCATGATCTACTGGAATGAAATTCTAGAAGTAAGTTTGATGGTTAGGTTTTGTTGTCAACTTGGATCTTTTTTAATTATCTCGGGTGGGTCTCTGAGGATGTTTATAGGAAGGAAGCCTCTCACCAAGGGGAAGAATTTAAAGAAGCTCAAAGAAGCTGGAAGTAAACATCCTTTCCTGTGTGGGCAGTGCAGGAAGGAAATTCCAGAGACTCAGGAAGCCATTAAGTATGGGACAGGATTCCAAGACCCCTCCCTAAGCCTATATAAATGGGAAAGAATTCTCTCCTTGCCCCTCCTTCCTGCTTGTTGTTCTGTGTGCCTGATGTAGGTGATGGGTTTTTCTCTCTGCTCGGACCTGTGAAAGAGGGCCAGCCTCTTTCACTTTATGGAACTTCCCCTCAATCTATAGTTTCAATAAATACTTTCCTCCCCTAAACTGTGCCTCGTTTGAAGATTCATCCCAGTGGCATGTAGCTGACTATGACAGTAAGCATCCAGAGTCCAGCATAGCAGTAGATACCTACAATGAAAGCTAATAGGGAGGTTGAGGCAAGTGGATCACAAAATTGAAGTCAATATCTAGTGTATATCTAGCATATCCACTCCTAGTAGTGTGGGTATAATGAAGTGAAATAATAAAATCCCCCATCCCTTAGGTTATTAATGAGAAAAGGTTCCTAAGAGAGGAGAAAACTGTTGATGACTTTTGTATTACTTTCTCATTCCTGTGACCAAATTCCTGACTAGAAACAGTTTAAGGAGAGAAGTGTTTATTCCTGCTTATATGTCAAAGTTGCATTCTATCATGGCTGAGAAGAAAAGGGTGCAGTAGCTGGAGGCAGCTGGTCAAGTTCAATCCACAGTGAGGAAGTCGAGAACAATGAATTCTGCTACTTAGTCAACTTTCTCCTTTTTATTCTGTCTGGACCCCAACCCAAGGAATGCTGCCACTCACAGTTAATCTTCTCACCTCAATGAATTTAACCTAGAAACGTCCCTCAAGTACATTTTCAGAAATTTACTTTATTGGGGATTCTAAATCCTGCCAAGTTGACAGCCAGAGATGAACAACCTTTAAAATCTCTCAAACCTTTCAAATTGTTTGATCCTGTGCCTTCAAGCTATGGGAACTTGCACAACACGCCATGTGATGGTTCTTTAATATTCCAGAGGGGAGTTTGGCTCAGTTTTAACATTTTGAACTAATTCTTCTCTCAGCTGGAAATAGTTTTGTTAGTTTTTAAACTTTTTTATTGACAACTTTCCTGCATACACACACTAGGTTTTGATGATAATTCTCTTCAATTGCTCTCTTTTCCCCATTCCTTTCTGTTGTGCCTCTTCTTTCTGACTAGTCCCTCTTCTGATTTGAAGTCTGTTTTTGCCCTGCAGCAAAGCCCAGGACAACATGCTAATAGGCCAAATATTGTGCAGGCAGTGACATCTGCTGTGCAGATATGAATCCAACGGCCACTTTATGTCCAGAAGACAATACTTATTGTTTTTTTTTAATTAGCTTACAAAGTAACAGGCTTCATTGTGGGATTCTCCTGCATACTTTGTTTTTCAGTGATCATTCACTCCTCTCCTCGCGCCTCCCTGCCCACCTCTTGCTGGCTGTATCCTCCCTGGTTGTCCTCTTCCACTTTAGTCTCACATTGATTCTACTGTCCTTTGTGACTTTTATCTTTTATCCCCTCTCCCAAGGTCTTCTTTTCCCTTTCACAAGCTCTCCTTTCTAATTTCATGATCTATGCCCCCACCCATGCAAACATATAAACATCAAAAACTAGAATCTGAATGCAAGACAAAATATTACTACTTGTCTTTCTGGGGATGGTTTATTTCACTTAACATAATTTCCAGTCCCATCTGTTTACCCAGCCAATGGCACAATTTCATGACTCTTTATGGCTGAATAATTATTCCACTGTGTATGTACATTTTATTAAGCCATTTGCTGATGGACAGCTAAGCTGGTTACATTTCTTAACTAGTCTGAATACTGCAGCAGCAAATGTGGTTGTGTCTCTATATCTGTGATGGGCCTTGGAGGACTTTGTGCATATTCAAAGGAGTGTTACAGCTATTCCATTGAGTAGTTCTACTTTCAGTGTTTGTTAAGCTTCCAAACTGACTTCCATAGTGACTGCAACAGTTTACAATTCCATTCTTATTTTTTTCTTAGAATATTCAGGGGTGTGTACAGACAATCTTCAAAAACTTAACAGTGCTTCATAAGAAGTAAAGTCAATTTCCCTATAAAAACTAAACAGAACACAAAAGTAAATTAGAACACTGTCCCAAAAATTCCATGAGAAAACGCAATTTTAATTTCAGAAAATAGCACTTGTTTTGTTTCTGTCCTCACTATTGAAGTTGTGCGAATTGGAGTTACTTATTGCTTCAAGAATAACTTTATTAGCTTTATATCACCTTGTAATAGGCAAGTTCAGTGAAATCTGATATCAGCCTAAAAATGTCTGATCATCATAATGGCAGTTTGATTTATTACTGAATTCTTCACTTTTGAATTTTATGCACTTTATGTTAAAAAAGTAAAATAATATTATGGATAATGAATTGTTTTATATTTGCTCCTTTTGTTCTACAAAATTGGATTTACAATTTTTTAATGCTTGTGAAATTTGTTTTAACTTTTTCCAGAAATTATATATATATATATATATATATATATATATATATATATATATATATATGATTTATAAGTAACT
This sequence comes from Zapus hudsonius, assembly GCA_004024765.1. Taxonomy (NCBI): domain Eukaryota; kingdom Metazoa; phylum Chordata; class Mammalia; order Rodentia; family Dipodidae; genus Zapus; species Zapus hudsonius. The sequence goes on along the minus strand of PVHP010032970.1, from coordinate 15,389 downwards.
TTTGTTATAGTTCCTGTCATATCATCCACTTTGTTTTATGTAAATATTTTATTTATTTATATGAGAGAAAGAGAAAGAAAGAGAGAGTGCATATGTGTATGGGCATGCCAGGGACCCACAAACAAATGTGTCCTGAATGATTGATCCCCAGCTGCTGGCAGTTTGGGTATTAGAACCTCACTGGAGCTGTGTTGTTGGGGGTGGGCTTATGGGGGTTATAAGCCGGCTTCCTTTTGCCAGTGTTTGGCACACCTTCCTGCCATTGTTTGCAGTGCTGTGGCAGAGATGATGTCCACCCCTCTGCTCATGCCATCATTTTCCCTGCCATCGTGGAGCTTCCCCTTGAGTTTCTAAGCCAAAATAAACCCATTCCTCCACAAGCTGCTTTTGGTTGGGTTCTTTTCTGCAGCAACTAGAAAGCTGACTGTAACAAGATGCATGCAACATTTTATGTGGGTGGTTTTACGTAGGTACTGGGGAAATGAACCCAAGCTGCAGGCTTTGCTAGAAATGCCTTTAACCACTGAGCAATCTCCCCAGAATCCTCCTTTTTTAAACCTAAAAAGCCATTTCCTTCTTCAAATCACTTCCAACCCAAAATTTCTAAGGTTCTCTTTCAAAGCATGATAAACATGAAGCTGGTTGCCTTCAAGGCACTGATGTATAGAGTTTGTTTATCACAAAATTGGGGTATTTGAGTTTCCACTTTATGACTGGTCATGAAGTAGACATGAAAGATACAGAACTGTTTTAGCAGAACTCATGTACTCATTTATTTTTTTGGGGCAATAAGATAAATGCATTAGCACATGGTTGTAATTTATACAAGGTAAAGTGATATTTTAAATTAATTATTGACATTCAAAGAAACATAAATGCTATGCACAAGACAGCAAAAGGAGAATTCTAAGGCAGTATTTTAAATTTTGACGAGCTATTTCTGAGTTTTAAGAGCTCCCGTATTAACCATACTTTGCTTCCCTCCAATTTATTTATGTGTGGCATATATGCATGTACATATGCATGTTTGTATACATTTCGGGGCACAGGTATGCACATGCATGTGGCAGCCAGAGGACAACCACATGCATTATGCTCAGGTATAACATTCAGCTCTGAGACATGGTTTCCTATGGTCATATATAGAGATGACCAATTAACACAGACCAGCTTCTTGATCTGCTTCAGCAACCCTGCTGTCTTTGCCTCCCCTGCTCTGAGATTACATTGCTGAGCATCTAGGTGGGTACTGGGCATTGAATTCAAGTCTTCACGTTTGCAAGGCAAGCACTTGACTCACTGAACTATCTTCTCAGTTCCTGAAATATGTATTAATAGAGCTCACTAAGATGGCAACAGCTAAAACACCCTGGGTATTCCACAGCCTAGATTTAACCTGAGGGCTGCCTCAGTGAAGATCTTGGGGCAGCTGCACAAAGCTCAAACCCAGGTGTTCTCAGAACTAGCTCTGGAAGTAGGAATGCTATGATAGACAGATGTCTTTTCAGGATACAATGTATCTTCTGAAATTCTATCACACAACTCAGGCCTCATGCCACTACTAAACTATGTGTGCATAGTGACAGAGATTTGATGAAATTGAATTGGAAACAGTTATGAAGAGAAATGCATCTTTCTTTCTTGGGTAGACAGGACCCCCTACAGTACTAATTTCCTCAAATTCAAAAAAAAAATGTTGAAAAGCACCGAGAAGCCACAAGTATTTACAGAACTACTGGGAATATCAGATTGTAAAGATCACGCTTTACTGAAATTCTCACAAACCCGTTACAAGCACATAGGAAGCAGCTGATAAGACCCACAAATCACAAATTTCTATTTGAAGAAAATCATAGCATCTGTAGCAGACACCTCATTCATTTCTTTGAAAAGTTTCCTGACAAGAAACAACTTAGGAGAGATGGGTCTGTTATGATCCACAGTTTGAGAGTATGGTCCATTGTCACAAGTAATGGTGGCACAGCAGTTCTTGGCTCTGATGGCAGAAGTTGAGATTGTGTCAAATGTGTCCCCAGTAAGGAAACAGAGAAGTGGATGTTGGTCCTCAGCTGTTTTATCTCTAACCCACTTTATTCAACCCATGCCCCTGCTCATGGGACATTTAGGGTAAGTCTTTTTGCCTCAGTATAACCTGTCTGGGCACGCCTTGAGATAACAGCCAGAGGTTTGTCTTCTAGCAGGTTCTAAATCAAGTTGATAGTGAAGATGAACACCACACTATCTGATGAACAGTTCTCAAGGGAAGGGAATGGGTATCAGGAGAAAATAGGTCCAGACATTTTTTGTTAAAGTAAGAAAAACAGTCTGATTGGCTATAACATCATAACCCATTCTTAGCTCAATGCAATCAACCAAAGCATGAAGTTTGATGCCCCCCAAAATTAATTTTGTGTCTATTATGGAATTTTGTGGGGAAATGTTATTAATGTGATAGACATTGCTTAACAGAGCATGTTCTAAAATATGTGATGTGTCTGAAATTACAAGCCATTTTAATCTGTACACAGGTATGCCATAAAGCTCCGTTCTGCCTACCAAAAGCTTTCAACAAAGAAAACGAGTGAAGGGTGATTTATTGCTGCTGAAAACTACCAAGGTGTGGGTGTGCTCCATTCAATAGCAAGGTCTGTTGAAATCGTGCTGTTTGGAAGATGACTGGATGACATCTCCAGAGCCAGCAAATGCTGTCATGTGAGAGAAGCTGATCCACCATGCTTGAAGAGCCCCATCCAGCTGACCTGTCTGCCATCTCCACAAATCTCTAGATGTGTAGGTACTTCAGGCTGGTTCCTACACATCACTTAGGCAATGGGACCCAGGAGCTCTACTGATCCAGCTCTCGAATATCCAGGAAGCAGACAAGAAAATCAGCAAAGGAAATGCATATTTGATATAGTTCTGATTTAAACAACCACTGACCAACAGGGCCACAGATTGACTTTTCTACCAAATTATCTTTTACTGAACTTTTATCTCTTTATTGACTACCCAAATTCTATTATTCTCTAATTTGGTAATAGTTATTAGTCATGAAATGTTTCCTAAAATGCTACAAAAGATTTCTTAAATTGCTACTGTTTTAGTTCTGATTTCACCAATCTTATTATGAGTATAAATGTCAGCAAATCAGGGCCAGGGCCAGCCAGTACTTTCTTTAGGGAAATATTTTTATCCTTTTTCTATTTAGATACTGAAAGTCAGAAGATAAGGTTGAAACCTGATGGCTTCTTTTTTTTTTTTTTTGACTCAGTGTCTGCTTTGTCTTTCTTAGCTTTCGTGTCTTCAAACATTTAATGAAAGCAAATAAGGAGCATAATCGAACAAACAAACACCTAGTTCGTAAGGTTGCCATGAAAATTTAATGAAGGAATCCTTTGGGTTACAATATGGCACTATTTGAAACTGTTTAAACTCATCATACATCAGCTGATGTATTCAGAACATAATACATATTGAAATTAGAAAACTCAGTCAAATCCCACACTTTTTATGTAAGCATAAAGTGGATCTTAGATTTTTAAATTCCCATTTTATACTCTCTATTTCAAAATCAATTTTCTATTTGAAACACTAAACCTACTAGCATTTTACTACATTCTCCGAGCCTCTGCAATGACATTCATAAGTAGAGTTGGAGTTCAATGAACAGTGATTTGTGGCTCACATTCAAAAGGGTCCTCATGAAGGAACAGTTCTGAATCTATATGATGGAAATGTTCAAGAAGAATACCTATCTTCTTTTTAGATGAGAGTGTATTTTAAGTTATTTCTAAAATATATATGAAGCAAAATAATTTAATGTGTTTTCCTCTTCTTGAGCTGGTAATATGATGAAGATACCTATAAAATTTTATTCATTCTGAAGCAAAACCATCTCAACTTTTATAGGGAAGGAAGGCGTGATGTTTTCTGAGAGGTTTCAATTTGCTTCTGACATTTCCGATGCTCCTTGTGTGGTGAGTGATTGCTAGTTGCAACATCGAAGTAATATTTAATGAGTTTATTCACCAAATAAAAAGCTAAGTGACTAAAATGAATGGGCTGCCTCGAGCCAATCCTTGTCCATTGTCAGTGAGGTGAAAATTTATAGATCTGAATCTTGGAGGACATAAAAAGATCTTACTCTCATGGCTGCACAGGGTCGAAATGCATTCCTCTGGCTGAAACCCATTGAATAGTTAGATTTTTCAACAAAAATACCCATGTTATTTTAATTAAATGTCGAATTTTCAATTTGGATGAACTAGTTTTGCTTTCTCTTTGCATTTTCAACTCAGGAATAAAAATCAAACAGCTACTGATTTATTATTTAAGTGACCAAGTCATTGTCTGTGGTGTTTGCTATGAAACCTGCAGTTTGACTAGGAAGCTAAAATACTATCTCTCTGTTAGAAAGGTAAGGAAAAATTAAAATGAAGAACTCTGACTAAAGTTTTAAGATATGTTCTTTTTGAAATATTTTAATCAAAAACATTGAAGCTGAGAAAAAAATCCTACCACAAAGTCTATCCCAGTGGTCAACAAACTTCAGGGCCAAATATGCAATTCAAGCCAGGTAGTGTTCTTCTCCATTACTATGCTATAATTCAGGAGAAAGAGTTAAGGATTAGATGAGGCTGTGTGCTGCAGCAAATATATAATAGTAAGTGGTGTACCGAACCCTCATTTACCAAAATCTCTCTCTCTCTCTCTCTCTCTCTCTCTCTCTCTCTCTCTATATATATATATATATATATATATATATATATATATATATATATATATATATATATTGGATTTTCAAGGTAGGGTCTCACTCTAGCCCAGGCTGACCTGGAATTCACTATATAGTCTCAGGGTGGCCTTGAACTCATGGTGATCCTTCTACCTCTGCCTCCAAGTGCTGGGATTGTTTTATGGAAGGGAAAAATCAAGTTCTGATATAGTAAGTGGCTTGTTTAGCCAACATTCCTAAAAAAGAAAGCTCAAAGGTTAAGCTGTAACTGAGGTTCCAAGCATCCTAGCTCGCCACTTATTCTTAAATCACATTATTTTTCTTTAAAGGGGCCAAAAATAATCCCTGATCATTCACTTCCAGGTTATACTTCACTGTAGAATGAGGCCTTTTCTTAGAATAGTTATTTCTTGGCTAATGGACTTGGTCCAAAGTCAAATTTCTGTACCTGGGAATGGCAGAATCCTGAGGCCCTTCGTGGTGCCATGTAGTGAGGGATTGGGAACACACATGTAATTGTGTGTTTCCTTCAATCTGTCTGAAATAGACTCCAGTAGGCAATCATAAAGGCTCCAAGCCCCATGGCTTTAGTGAATCCTGATCAGCTCCCAGAGGCTCACCTCTAAACTGCGGTAGTTTGAGTCCTTTTCCTTCAGTATCTCGGAACGGGAAGTAAATTCCAACAAGAGTTTCAGAGAAGATAAACCATAGCTACCTAGACTGACAGCTCAAATCCTGGCAGCCCCAAACACAAAGCTTTGCCTATCCAATTTCTTCAGATGCCCCAAATAAGCAAATGCCTAGTGATGCAGATGTTCTTTAGATGCAGTCATGAAACCTTGCACAATGGCTGTTGTCTGTTGGCAAATGGAGTCTTCCAGTAATAATGGTCCAGTTAGCTGTCTCACCACTTTTTGCCATAAAGATACATACATATTTACACTACCATCTCAGCTCCCTCACTCCCTCAGGGGGTCTCCCTCAGGAGATCCCCAACCCAAGTTGTCTCTCTTCATTTGATGTTCAGACTCATCTTAGCCTGTGAGCAGGCTCTTTCTAAAAGGGACTTCCCCTATAGGCAAAACTATTAAGAAATTGTCCAATACAGTCAGCTGTGCTCTGGTCTGCTGTGGTTGAATTCTTTACATTGGCCAACCCCAAATCCATAGAAATATCACCACGATTCCTAATAAGCAAACAAAAGGAAAATTAAGACTTTTCAATCATCTTTAGGTACATTTTTTTCTTTTTAAATTCTCAAATAGATATTTTTTCAGTTAGGGAGATATTTTTCTATAACATATAATTCTCAGATATTATTTTATTATAAATGGTTAAGCCATTAGGACTTTATTAGTCGTATGTGGCCCTATCTCTGTTAATATAACTTTTTCTTTGTGGAAGAGACCAGTGGCTATTGAGGAAGCAAGAGGCTCATAAATGAAAACATTTTCTTCCTTGTCTGTGGGAAGCAGTTACAAATTTTCTATGTTAACAGAAATAATGAGGGACTTTAACCACTCCCAATGTGTGTAAATGCACTTTCAAACGAAAATGGATCTCCAATGTGCAATTTAAGATATCCATGTGGCATTAATTAATGGAAATATCTTTGCATAGGTATAAATAAATGCCAACTGAGAGTATAAAGAATTATATACAGATAGTCTCTGGCTATATTTTTCTTTAGATAGGCTAGTTTTAGTTGAATAGAAGGTAAAAATTAATGTTCAGAAACTATTCTTTCCTCATGAGCACCATCCAGTTAAGACTTGACTGTGTGACCGATTTTTGGTGTCTAGATGCCAAGAGCAGAGGCTTGAACTGTGGCAACACAGTTTATCCAGGCCCTTTCTTCTCTTGTCTATCACCATGAGGTAGACTCACCATAGGCAGACATTGAGTAAAAGTCTGACATTCATGGACAGAGTGGCAGCCAGCTAAATATTGCTATGCTGGTCCAGGAGAGTTCAACCTAGATCCATCACTTGACCCAAAGTAACCTAGAAAAATCGGTTGAAAATAGATATTTATGTTTGAATGCCACTAGCATTCTTGTTTTTTCTTGTCATAAAACATAAACATTATTACATCAATATATAACTATATAAGTATTGGCTCCAAGAATTAAAATAGTACTGTAACAAAAATCTGAAATGTTTACCCTAATTTTAAACGTGTACAATACAGGGCTGGAGAGATGGTCAATGGTTAAGGTGCTTTCCTGCAGAGTCTAAGGACCCAAGTTAAATTCCTCAGTCCCCATGTAAAGCCAGATGCACCAAGTGGTGCATACACATCTGGAGTTCATTTGCAGTGGCTAGAATCCCTGGCATGCTTACTCTCTGTTTCTCTTCCATCTCTCTCTGCTTGAAAATAAATAAATACAAATATTTTAAAAGTGTGTAATACATACGTGCATCAATATATCAATCCAAAATCATATTCAATCAATACGTCAATCAAACAAAAAACAATAATTGCAATTGAAAGGAAAACTGAGCCTGTGATGCAAACTCCCAGAATTAATAAGAATAATTCAGTTTTAATTTGCATGTGATTTTAACAGAGCGTTCTACAAATATGCAATACATGATAGAGATAAGTACATGGCAGCAAAAAAATACTTCTGATTTCATTCACATTTCCAATTCTCATATAGAGATTGAAATGCAAAGGTTTAAACTGATGACACCCAGCCAGAAAACAGCAGCAACAGAAATTGAAATATGACTTACTTTCCTGAGGAAGAATATCTCCTTGTATTCTCCACTAAGTCACCCTGAGCTATTTTAGATCAACGTGTATATTCATACTAGTTGTATGGTATGGTTGAACATATATATTTGCCACTACTTACATATAATTGCCTAGATATCACATATTAATGAAATCATATATATTAAAATATAAATATATAGTATTAAACAAGATTTTGTGTTTAATACTGCCTCCAGGCCAGGCTCATGTTTTTCTTCTCCTTTCTGCATTTTTCTAGATCTAACTCAAATGACTGTGTAGCAATGGTAAACATAGTTTTGCTTTGGTAGGATTATTAACAATTTTCTAGTTCTCTTGTTAATGAAAACTTGACTTGTTCCTAATTTTTAGTTATTATTAATAAACTTATTTTATCTTTATTATATATAACATTTACATGGATGTTTCTAAATGAACTGGAATATTATATTTAAAATAAAACCATAAAAATTAATGTAATTTCACATTATCTTCATGAAAATATAGAACCTAAAGAAATATAATTCAATATTCATATATCCACATTATCAATTTAACATGAACACAAAATTAATGTATTTGAAGTTATTACAAAAAAAATGATGCCAGTCCTAATCCTGAAGTAATAATAAGCCCATCAATGCATAATGATTAGTTTCTTTCTTCATTGCTTAATTTTATGTATTTTTAGTAATTTGAGATGCATTTCATCTCTTACGAAACAACATTTTACCATTTACTTTCACATTCATTTTAGGAAGTAAAAGCAGCAAATCTCTAAAGAACACCAATCAATACCACATTCACAATGAAAATGCACTCTGATTGTCTTGGGAGTTTTGTAATGTAATATATTGTCCATAAGTTTAATAGGAGAAAATCTGGCATCAAATTCTTACTTCAGACGCTAGACTAATGTGTCTTAGGGAAAATCACATTTTTTTTCTCAAAAAATATTTGTCCTTAAACTAGTGATGACAATCAAAAGAGACAGTGTTTATCAATGCACCATACAGATCACACACACACACACCCCACACACATTTCATTGTCAGTGTGTAGACAGATGTGTACACATGTGTGCATGTGGAAGCCAAAGATGTCAGGGTCTTCCTCAATTACTTCCCATCTTATTGACTGAGGCAGGGTCTCTTCTGTGAACCCAGAGCTTTCTGATTCAGCTGATCTAACAATCGATCTTGCCTTAAGGGTTCCCTGCCTCCACCCCAGTGAACTGATTACAAGCAGACGCCATGCCCACTGCCTTTACGTAGGTGCTGGGGATCAAACTGCAGTCCTCCTGGGTGCCTGGCACCCTGCCTGAGCCATCTGTCCTGCACAAGGAGCACAGTCTTTGATGGTATCATGGAGCTATTGAACTAACAAACTCAGCATAATCTCTGGAACTGCTGTTTTGTGAGAGAATAAATTAAGTCAACTTGAGTTGAATTTCCCGTTACTCTGGGTGAAAATCTTAACTAAATTTCTTTCAGTTCAATTAGAAAACCACTACATGTAATCTTAGATTTGAAAAGGGTATATAAGTCTCCATGGTATAATATCTTGTCATTCTGTGGAAGTGGTATTTTTCAAGTGATATCATGCTAATAATTGTTCTCTTACAAATAATTACATTTTCAATAAATTATATTGGACTTAAGGCAGTCCCCACACAACATGACTGTGTCTATCGACACCTCTTTTCCTGTCTTAATAAATAGCTTGTACTCCCTGTATTGGTTTAAGACATGTGTGCTCTGTTCTGTGACAGAAAGGGAAGGTTCAGTCCTAGACGATTGCTCAGAATTCACACAAGCTTATTCTAAGTAAATGGGTATCCATCTTTCATATGCCCTGTGCATATGTGTGTTTAACTGTTTGAATGAAATACAACTCCAGTACTTCCCTAGAAAATGGTCATCCAGCTTCCAGCATAAGGATTTGGATGAGTATTTCTTCTGACTTAAAAAAAAAACTGGGCTGAAGAGATTGCATAGTGGTTAAGGCATTTGTTTGCAATGCAGAAGGACCAGAGTTCAATTCCCCAGTGCTCCTATAAATCCAGATGCACAAGAGGGAGCATGTGTCTGGAGTTCATTTGCAGTGGCTGGAGACCCTGGTGCACCCATTCTCTTCTCTTCTCTCTCTCTCTCTCTCTCTCTCTCTCTCTCTCTCTCTCTCTCTCTCACTGATTAAATAAAATATATTTTAAAAAACTATCCACATATATACTGGAGTTAATATAATCAATTTTAATGATAGACAATCATTCGATATTTTTAATAGAAAAAAATCTTCCTAGCATTTCCTGGTTGTTGGGACATTAATTATGAGCAACTTTGGAAGGTATCTTTGCTAACACTGAAATGGCTTGTTTTACTAATTGCTGGCTTTAATTCATGGGAATTCTTTTTCCATTGTAAACAGATCCTGGCTTGCCTGATTATTATAATACCAAGGAAGTCTATTTAGGTTTTTTTAAAGAAACTGGACAATAAGAATATAAATAATTATATTTCTGAAATTGAATCCAAATAGCCTAAAATATTTCCTAAAAAATACTTGTTTGTTGTGGTATCAAAATCAAACAAATTTAGCACCTTCTATGAACCACACTAAATGCTGTCATCTCCCAGAAGACATCAACATTTGTCTCCTTATCAAATTTAGGGTTGTTTTTGATTGTTGCACTGAAGGTAAAATTGTGTTATTTATAATGTATATCTGGAGTACATATACATCCTGGAATGAACCTATGGCCTTGTGAAGGAGAATATCCTTGATGAATTTTTAACAGTCTCAGGCATTTGTCTTTTAACTTCCCCTATTTCTTTTTTTTTCTGGTATTTGTGTTAAAAGGTGAGGAAGGAGAGTAGTCCTGAATCCATAAGGTAATATCACAAAGTTTTATTCCTCTTGGAGTAGCATTGCATTCCAGAAATTCAATTTTGGGTTCTCTGTTTATATCATCTACTCACACCCTCTTCTCTTTTCCACCCAACAACCAATCAATTAAGCTAGACTTAAAATCCATTCCTCTGTGATGGTCAGAATAGTAATAAGGATGTTGATTGCATATAAGCCTTGGCCTCTGCTCTGTTTCCCAGATCACAAATATGAGCATAAATGCAGGTGTCTTCCTCCATTCAATCTGGCAAATTCACCATGAATTGATTTCCCAGTCTCCATAACTATAGGAAAAAATAGTTATCAGACTTCTTGGCCTGTAACTGGAAGGGCAAGGAAGTTCAACTCATAAAAATGTGAAGAAACTCTTCTTTCGACGTTGCCTCCCAGCCATATTTGCACACTGAACTTTAGACGACATGTGGATGTTGAATGTAGCCCATCGTTCATCAAACTGCTTATTTCTCCTCTCAGTTGTTGCAAAACCTAAGGTTAATCAGGATGCTGCTTGTATCAGGTAACTATCCTAATATTTCCCTTCTTTCTATGTATTTTAAATGCTGTTATTTTCTACCAGTACACTTATCCTTTTCTGAATATTCCCTAGTTTCAAGCATCCCTCATGTTATGGGTATGCAACATCATAATTTATTGGGGGAAATCCTTTTAATTTTATTTTGTTGGAACTTATGTAATATCCTGCCTCACCTTGTGTTATTAGACATGAGTATTGTGTATATTATTTAATGAGCGTGTGTCTTTGTTTTTTCACTGAAGTGGACATAATGACATCAATGCCATAGAATTGTTACAAACTTGAAAGTAATTATGTCATTAGTAAATCATTTAACATGGTATCTGGTACTCACTAGGTCCATGAGAAAGTTCATTTTTCTTTGTAACAGTCTCACATAATACTCAGCATAGTTCCACTGATCACACTTCATACATAAGAAAGCTGTCTTAAATGTAAATATATGTTCAGTAGAGCAGGTATTTGAGAAAATTTTGAAGAACTGATTTATTTCCACATTAATAAATTAATGTTATTTAACCGGGAATTTTTCTATTAATATATTTCCTAAAAAATATTTGTTCGTTGTGGTATAAAAATCAGACATATTTAGCCATTCTACGAACCACATTAAATGCTGCCATCTCCCAGAAGATTTCACGGTATCTATTCAACCTCAGCAGAAGAAAATTGATGCATTTGACTTAGACATCTCTTATGCCACTGATTACATTCTGTATTTCACTACAATTATCTGTTATTTCGTAATCTGCATTGCATTGTAAAGTTCTATAAAATTTTGCCTAACACTTTGGTACTGATCCACAACAGCACACCAACCTAACACTGGTATCATTTAGAGGTCAAAAGACAGTATAGAAATGAATTTGCATCAAGTTGGGGCTGATTGAGAAATTTTCTTTAGAAAGAGTAATCAGGCAAATAAAGAATGTTATTTCTGCCTCTTTTGGTGTGACACTTCACTGTGTTGGAGGAAACACCAGTTATCTGCAAGCTTTCGGCTACGATGGCAGAGTTGATGGAGAAAAATGCTCCATGAGGCCAAGTGATGTACACATTCTTTGCTTCAAACACAGCCTGTATATATGAGAAGTCATATGGATACTTTCAAACCTATTAATGAGATGATGATGTTACGCTTTCTGTATTTCCTCCTTTTATATCTTTTTGTAATGTTAATTAAATATAGTATCAGGTTAAAGCTTTTTTCCTAATGGCTCATTAGTGTTCTTGTTCCGCAGAAGCCATAACCAACAGTTTTGGTGCCATTGGAAGTCTAAATACCTACTAAATAATCTTAGAAGACTTACTTAAACATTTTTAAAAGTGCAAAGGTTTCAATGAGTCCAGGACACTATATGTCTCTCACATTACTTCTTATCTAGAATTCATTTCTCTAATGCTTATGGAACACAAATTACTTTTACCAATGCAGAGAATATCATAGTTTTCAAGAAGTGTGCTCAAATAAAGAAGGGACAATTTTAATTTGATTGATATTGCAGTTTTATCAAAAATCCCAATCCACCAGTACCACATCATCTAATATTTAAAAGCCACACACTCAGAGGGGACCAAACCCATAGCAACAAAACCACAGATGAAAAAAAAAATTAACAAAAACTACAAGTATGATTTCATTTATTTCTCACAGAACAAGTATATTACTTTTGTACTTATTTGTTTAGTCAGTATCAAAAATTTAAGTTTGGTGTCACTCCAGCTTCCCAAGCTTCATTTTTTTGAGTTTAAAAGAGTTGGGACCATTCCTAGCATAGAATTTTCATAAATCTTCATTTGAAATAATGATGCGAGTGAGAAGTAGCTCAGGCAAAGTGCATCTCCAATAAGCACTGTGACTTTATATTATACTGGACTACTCTGTAAACATTTACCCCCCACCTCCATAAGAGTAAATGCTCAAAATTGATTCACCTGTCAACTTCTATACTGCTAACTTTAACTGTCTAACACAGGCAAAGATGTTGGCAAAGAAATGGAAGTATTATTCTTGGAATAATAGTCACTATGTGGTTTGAAAACAACCATCAAAGTCTTAATTCATCACAGCCCTCTGGTCCGCTGATATTGTCACCCAGGGGTCAATGGAAGATTTCTCTTTTTATCAGTATTTACATGTTTATTGACTCTTATCTCTATGTGTTATTTCCTTCACATTGTCTCCTGGCTGAGCTGATGACCGCTGGGTTTGATACGCTTTCTGTGACTTTTCAGTGAATAGAAATAAGATATCTGTATTTTATAAAGATGAAATCCTTCATCAGTTCTTAATCAATTTATTGCAAATTCCATATTACAGAATTTTTACTAGGCTCATTCATCTTAGAATTGTAATAATTCCACTGTCATACTTTTTGATCCTTTCTCAAAGATATCACTGTGGTTAGTTCATTTGCTCTGTACCAGAGAACAAAAACAAGTGTCAGAATAACAATGTGAACGCTGCCACTGAAAACCATTTTCATGTTACATTTTTTCCCACTGATGACATACATACAAATAACCACAGTAAGCAACTCACAATAATTTTTCCTGTAGTGTGGTTATTTTACACCAACTAGGTCTATTTGTTTTGTTTTAACTCAAAATTTAGAGCCTGTGTTTTAATATTTATTGCATTTTATAATAACTTGAAATGTAAACAAGCCTTGAAAGTTATATGTAAACAGCAAGATATTTTAAAAACAGTAGGTACCATGCATTTTCATTTCTTAGGTAGTAATAGCATACTATGAATACATCAATATTTTGTTCATATAATACTCCTTCTAATTGGATTCAGTAACCAGGTACTTTATTTCATAATTTTCCATACTTCCTTCCCTTGCTCTAATTTTCCCAGTTCCCTTATATACTTCTAATGTTTTGTTTTTTCCTAATATTTCTATATTGCTTTATTTCTTATTACTTGCTGTTTCTTCTTGATAAGAGACTATAATATTATATTTATTCCATTGACATATTTCAAGCTTCTAAAATATATCTGATATCTGATGGTAGGGGCTTAATATCCATTTTCTAAATGAATTAAATAATGTAGTTTTGTTGAACACAACAGCAGATAATTTCTGTCTCATTACTTCATCCTTCTTGAACAATTCAATGCTGATATTCTTGGAGCAGAGCGGAATATGAGAATAAGTTTACTGCCCACCTTCCCCGGTATTCACTGTTACATCCTACTGATGTTTGTCTGCCAGGTGGCCAATCTCATTGCATGAAGTAGGGAACTGTCAGGGACTCTGAAGTTCTGTGAGATAAGGAAGAGATGAGGCTGGAGAATACCTGGGGAGAATATCTGAATTTTCTGAAACCTATTGTAAATGTGTAAACTGCTAGGTGATGGTAACTTGCATGTTTAATGTCACATACCTTCTCTGGACTGACTATAAAACCCCTTGTCAACTGGGGTGCAGGGGCCCAAGACCTTTTTCCTGAGCTTGGAGCCCCCGAGCCTGAGTTTAGAATAAAACTTCACTCTCCTCTTGCCAAAGCCGCTCTGTCTTTTGTCACTGGGTATTTCTGCAACAATATCAAGATTCAGGCATTAGAAGCCCCGTACCTAGTTCTGGATTATGATGAGATAATGTGGGGCATTTAAGAGTGAGCTAGTTAGAGATCTTTAACTAAACATGCTGTGAAAGGGGTTGTATGCCCAATCTCTCTCTCCTTTCTCTCTCTCTCTCTCTCTCTCTCTCTCTCTCTCTCTCTCTCTCTCTCTCTCTCTCTCTCTCTCTTGCTTCCTGTTTGCTTGTACAGTCTCTTCCTGAGAGAGAATTAGCCAGGTAGATTTGTTTTCAGGTCACCAGTTAAGATCAGGCCCAAATAGGGAACAAAAAGAGATGTCACACCACACCACTTGCTTCAGCAGAACTGAATTCCAGCATCAGATGGAATCTCTTCCAATCCTCTGTTTTACCTCCCACTCCGGTGTGCACATCACTTCCTGAGCCAATCTGCTCTCAGACTCACCTGAACCTGAGGGTAAAGCCCATCACAATAAAATTATAAAGAGGGTTACTGGGGAGCAGATTCCTCCACTTCCACTTCTCCTTGGCTGCTCTCCTCTCCACCCCTGAATCTTGGAATCTCAGTACTGGTTAGACCATGTCCTTCCCCCTCTGGCATCATGGGGAACACACAGTGGGGAGGGATATTTCTTTCCCTTATAATCTTGGAATTTGTTAAGCTCTGGTCCTTTTTAACTCCCCTGAAATCTCCTTTCAGCATGGACTGCCAGGCCACCTGGTTGTATCCAGCCCCCTCCTTTGAT
Source organism: Zapus hudsonius (assembly GCA_004024765.1). Taxonomy (NCBI): domain Eukaryota; kingdom Metazoa; phylum Chordata; class Mammalia; order Rodentia; family Dipodidae; genus Zapus; species Zapus hudsonius. The sequence continues at coordinate 179 of PVHP010032970.1, read as the reverse complement.
TCACAGACTCCCCTGAACAAATGCAATAGTTTATAATCTATCCTTCTCGGGCTGTTTGTTCCAATTCTTTGTGAAAAACAGACACACACACACACACACACACTATATATATATATATATATATATATATATATATATATATATATATATTACCTGAAGTTCAAGAACTTCCCCTGAAC
>PVHP010032969.1:0-19953 GCA_004024765.1 Zapus hudsonius | reverse complement strand
AAAAAAGACCCCTAAGCTCACAACCTTAAAGCAAACTTATTACTCATCCACCACGACTCAGGGAACTATGCGGAAGAGGGGGCGGAAAGATTGTGAGAGCCGTGGTGGGGGAGACTACCCAGAGGTACGGACAGGAGAACCTGGCTGATTACTAGATTACTAGTCTATCCATGGTCCCCTGTCACAAGGACTGATCCAGACGGCTCATGGAGGAGGTTATCCAATTGAGGGTGGTGGGGAGGGCAGTGGGGAATTGGGGATAACAACTCATTGTTTGCCCACTAAATGTTGTAACTCATTATGGACAATAAAAAAATTTATTAAAAAATTTTAAAAAATTCAAAAAAAATAAATAAATAAAAGAAATTATCACTCAAGTGAGGTCTTAAAATTTTGAAATTCTAAAAATTCAAAAGTGTAACAGAGAAGAAATGAAAAGAGCAGTTGATTCATTTCTCATTCTGAGAATCATAGAATGGAGCAGCAAGCTTATAACTCAGACCAATTCCTTTCTTATTGTCATGAAGAACAAAACTAAATCTTTGAAAGTTTAGTTATCGTTTGCTGTTAAAGTCATCAACTGAGTGAAAGAGTCTCACTCAGCTGACAGACCACCATCAGACTGGGAGTTAATCTTTGCCAGCCACAATATGGATAGAGGTCTAATATCTAGAACATATAAACATTCTGAATAATAAATGAGTATATGTCAATCTTATTTTTAAAAATTCCATGAAAGCAACAACTAAACTATCATCTCACATCATTATCTTGTTAAGTTCATGAAAAAAATGTAACAATCATTAATGTAGTGAGTTACTTACAAGGACATGTGTTTAAATTATAAATTATATATAATATCACAATTTCTTAAGCATCATATAATCTAGGCATACTTAAGTGGTTTCAATAACTATATAAATCACAGCAAAAAAAGACCTCAGCTGTCCAATAACAGGAAAATATCATGTTACAAAGTGTACAACCAATTTACATAGAAGAGGTATTGTGAATGATTTTACATTGATGTTATTTTTCTCAATTTACAAAATGATTTTTCATGAGAAGTTACAAAAATCTTTGCAACATTTTAAGGTAGCAACTTTAGAAAGAAAAATAAAAAAATTTATAATAGTCAATAGATTTCTATTATGAATCAATTAACTAATAACTGTAATACTAAATACATCATAAAGGAACCTATATTGTAAAAGAAATTGTTTCATGACGTTTCTTTTAAAATCAAAATAGTGCCTTGATTACTTAAATTACTTAACCTTTGAGGTAATAACCATTTGTACACTCATCTGTGTTTAACGAACGAAACATGAAAAGGAATATTTACTATTGAAACTGAAGAAAATTCCATATAGTTGAAACAATAGGATTACCGTAATTCCTATTATCCATTAATGTATATTTTCTCACTCCTCTAACAGACTTTGTGGGAACCCTTCTTACTATAACTCAATGTCTGAGATAAGATGTGAAGAATAAAATCTTATTTTGCTTCATAGCATTGGAAGTTTCAATGCATTTGGTTACTCTATTGTGTCAGTAATATTAAAAGATAGAAACATCTGCATTGAGTGGTTGGCCAAAAAAAGAAATCTGTTTATCACAGAGCAACCAAGAAGAAAATGGAGACAGGAAAGAATTAGAAGTGGTCCCAATCTTTTCTCCAATGGCACGTTTATAATAAGGTAAATGCATTACAATAGTCTCCACCTCATAAACCATCTATAGCCTCTCAGTGGTGTCAAATGCTGACCATGGAAGTCATTAAGAGTCCATAAATATAACTGATGTAATTCAGATATCCACTCCTTTACCTCATTATGGCAAACTCTTTGCATTAGAAAAAAATGATTTCAACATGAACCATCTTTTATTAGTTTTTAATGTTTGAATCCATTTCTGAGCAAATATTTTCTTTTTTTAAAATATATTTTCTTTATTTCTTTATTCATTTTAAAGCAGAGAGAGACAGAGAGAGAGAGAGAGAGAGAGAGAGAGAGAGAGAGAGAGAGAGAGAGAGAGAGAGAGAGAGAGAGAGAATGCACCAGGGCCAGCACCCTGTGGGTCTGGCTTATGTGGGTCCTGGGGAATTGAACCCGGGGCCTTAGGCACTGGAGGCAAGTGCCTTAACCACTGAGCCATCTCTCCAGCCCTGAGCAAATATTTTCAACATTGACAAATTTGAGTTATCAAATGCCTGTAAATCGGAAACTGCACCTATAAGTACTTTTCTGGTTGGAAACCACCAGCCACATGTTCTCCTATCATATCTCCATCAAACTAGTGGTGCAACGCTCAACTTCTGCACTTGTTGGTCAGGAATAGATGAGAAATACTGATAATTTATGACTTATGAGAAAGGGAATTATTTCAAGTTGTATTAAAGCTTTGTTATATTTCAAAAGAACTTAAAAATCTGTTTTATGAATAATTTAAAAGTGATTTCAGCTTTAAAATAGGTTTTGTGATTATTGTAATTTTTATGAATGACCAGAAAAATCATATCAAAATATATAAAAATTAGGTAAATATAAACTAAAATGCTTTCAGAGACAACTGCTAGGGATCAGGGCTTTGTTATTATTGAATTTTTTGCTGTTTTGCTATTATTATACTGAATATCTGATTAAATAAAATGTATATCACATATCTTTCTCTTACCCATTTCATTGCTATATTACTCTGATACCTTTATTTTTTTCTTAAAAATTCTAAACTTATTACATAAGAAAATGAGAGTTAACAATATTGGGGTTACTCTTAAATTAGAATTGATATATGAAGATAAGTCATAAAATTAGAATTTCAGTTGCATGTTTATTCACACAAATATATTTTTAAACTTTTCCTAATTTTAACATATTAATTTATTTTATATTCTTTATTAATAGGTAAAATCTCTTTATGCACAAGTCTTGTGTTGGTACCACCGTTTCCCTCCTCCTTGCCACCATTCCACTGAGGGCCCTTTATGGGATGGAGGGCTATGGGTTGTACAAGCAGCAGACAGTTTTTATTGCTGTTGTTGCTGGCCCTGGGGGCAATGCTCCTGGATATTTTCCCCCATCATGGCTCTTACAATCTTTCTGCCCCCTCTTCTGAAAGGTTCCCTGAGCCATGGTGGGTGAGTTTTAAGTCTCCTTTACTGTTGAGCACTTAAATGTCTCTGGGTTTCTACTTTGGAATATTTTGTGTATCCTTGGAGTCCTCCATTAACCTTGCACAGATTGACGTTCTTGCTGGGAAGCAGCACTCTTGCTCTTCTCACCATTTCCTCTGTGGATTCATTTGGGTCCTAGATGAAGAGTTAGGGATGGTTCATCTCCTGCCAGGGAGTCAGCCATCATCTTAAATCTTGTTGGTGGATTTGGGTTGTCCACAGTTCTTAATGTGTTTTAAAAAAAAATACAGATTCTCGAACAGAGCGTGAGATCAGCATAGATAAAAAGGGACAAACAATGTTAATTTGGTGAGATTTTAATGGGTATGGCCTCAATGTTGGCTCATTGTTGGTGAAGATGCAGAAAAAAGTAACCATCATTCACTACTGGTGGGAGTGCAAACTTGTACAACAACTATAGAAATCATTGTGCAAGCTCCTGAAAAAGATGAAAAGAAAACTACCAAATAAATCAGATAGCACTTTCCTGGGCATCTACCCTCAAGGCTCTTCACTTCAACACAGAGACATTTGTTCAAAAAATGCTAATAGCTGTGCAATTCATAATAGCTAAGGGTTGGAATCAAACCAAATGACCATCTCTGGATGAATGCCTATCAAAGTTGTGGTGAATATACACGATGGAATTCTATTCAGCAGCAAGGAAAATGACATAATGAAATTTTAAGGAAAGTGATTGGAACGGATCATACTCAGCAATCTCACATAAGAATAGAAGGACAAATGCCACATATTCTCCCTCATCTGTGGTTCCTATTCAAGTTAAGCTTGAATAGTAACCTGACATGCAAATCTAGAGACAGGCAACTGCGATGGAAGGGATTGATGGGCGAGGAAATGGGAGGGTGGGGAAGATATACACAAAACTAAATCCAAAATGAATTGATACCATAGAATCCTCACTCGTGGACAGTAGACTAAATGATATAATGCTACAGAAGAATATGGAGGTATCATTCGGTAAGAAGGATCCTAGAATACACTGCATGAGCTGCCAGGGGAAATTGGCCAACAAAATGAGAGGAAATCAGAGGACACTGTTGTAAGACAGCGACCAGTTTGGCAAGAAGTACTCACCTGTGCAATAGTGGAACTTAGCCTAGGTGGGTAATCAACTTCACTCTGAATGGATAAGAGATCCACTCAGTGGCAAGGAACTCTTGACTGAAACTGAGATCCAAGGCAAATTCTTATGGAGACCAAGAATCCAGACTCCAAGGGGGAAGCCCCCACTAATCATGAGCCTCAAGAGAGGCTACACCCATTTTTTTAAGTGGAAACTTTGTGTGGATCCATCATTTCTCTCATCCCTGCCCCAATTCCACTGACGACCCTCCTTAGTGGGATTGCTGGTGGTCACCACTTTCTTAATTAACAATTATTAAATGTCAGTTATGATCCATACACTCCTTCATACCTTGACAAAAGTTGCTGGTTTTCCTAATCAGATTTTATAAGAAATAATGATTCACGCACTGTTACAAGGAATATTTTTCTTTTGGAAATCCGTCTGCTATATTTACAAATCATTTTCAAAAATCATTTGTCATTTGAATTTTCATGAAAATAACCAGTTATATTCAACTTTAGCTTAATTATTTCAAAATCAAATTAACTATTTTCATAAATGGATGAAACAGTGATTAAAATGATGCATACACTTTATTTTTGAAAACTCAGGTCTTGCTAAGAAAGACAAGCCATCAAAACATATTTTTGAGTTGTTAACAGTATTGCCCCTAGTTCTATTAAGTAGAACTAATGACAAAACTTTTAATGAATCACCTGAGCTTAATTGTATGCTCATATGTTCATTTTTCAAATTGAATTATTCAGAGGTCAGTATAATATTATGAAATGTGCTTCATTACATACACATGCCCTTGGGGATAGGCAAGATACAAGGTGATATGCAGAACAGAGGGTCTATGGGAATGACTTTCTCACTTTCCAAGGCCTTGACTTCCAAATAAACTTTTTCTACAATTTGCATTACTTGAACTGTGTGAGATTCATGCAGAATCTCTTTCCATTGGCCACCTGTTATCTGGCTAATCATTTCCAACTTTTCAAAAGAATGATAATTCTTATTTAAAAATAGTGGTGTATATTACTTGGATCAAAAAAGATAGGATTCCTTACAGTAAGCATTGATAGTTTTTATATGTGTAGAATTTTGTTGAATCAGTACTAGTCTCTCTTTTAATGGATAGCAATACCCAAGGAGAATGTCATATTCTTAATGAAATATTTTACCTTCATATATTTATGCTTCATACTATGGTAAGAATGATGATACTTTAAAAATATCTTATTATTTTGTGTGTATTTGTGTCAGTGTGTGAGTACAGGTGCCTGTGAAGTTAGATGATGTGATGGTTAAGTTTTGTTGTCAATTTGACCTTTCAAGTAATCTTGGGTGGATCTCTGAGAATGTTCACAGGAAGGCAGCTGTCAGTAGGGGACCAGATGTAAGAAAGCTATAAGGAGGCAGAAGTAAACATCCTTTCCTGTGGGGCAGTGCAGGAAGGAAGTTCCAAAAACTCAGGAAGCCTGGGGAAGGGTTGTAATACCCCACCCTAGGGCTATATAAAGGTGAAAGAATTCTCTCCTTGACCTCCTGCCTGTTTGCTAGTGTGTGTGTGTGGTGGAGGTGGTGGCCTTCTCTCTGTTTGAACCTGTGAAAGGGGAGCAGCCCCTTTTGCATCCTGGAACTTCCCCTGTATCCATAGCTACTAATAAATCCTTTCCTACCATAAACTGTGCCTGGTTTGGAGATTCATCCCAGCGGCATGTGGCTGACTGCGACAGATGACAACATTACCTATGGATCATCTATTACCTATCATCCATCTTTGACTCACTCTATATAAATAAACTCAGTATATTATTTATATACTGCATAAATTGTGTCTTGGTTTTCCTTATTTTAATCCCAATTACAAGTACAAGACTTTACACTGGATAATTGAATGGATTTTCATGAAGTTTTTGATCGATTGCTAAAATCTCCTGCTGTATGATTGTTTCTGATGATTTTGTCTCTTTCCATGTCTTTTCTTTCCCTGCAATTACTCTTTAGTTAAGTGATTTTCCAGGGACTTACATTTTATTTCATGTAGTAATATATTTTAGTAAAATGTATGAGCATATTATAGATTTTCATTTGTGCTTACTATGACTCTATGGGAAATAATAAAGATATACTAGATTATTTTAAGTCAATAACTTAGATGACACTAATAAAAGGAAAAATAAATCTTTATATTTTAAGCTCACCCCTTTATATATTGACTGATTTTATAATATAAATATTTTTATTGAATTTCATCAAAGGGTTATTCAAATTATAATTTTTAGTCTTCATACTAGTTATGTGATTCACAGACTATATTATAGTCTTAATCAGAATTTAGCTCTTTACTTTTATAGTGAAGTGCTGTCACGTTTTTGTCTTTGTAAAATCCTTCTCATTCTATGTGAATAACTCTGGTGTTGCTTGCACAGCAGGTGTGGTGGTGACACACTACCTTTTATTTTCTTGTCAGGAAAGCATTTCTTACTCCATTTCTGAAGGAGAGCTAATCGTAACAGTTCCCTCAAACTCTTTAAAATGTTATTCCAATCTCTCCAGTTTGTAGAGCTTCTGCTCAGAAGACTGCTGATAATTATATTCACACTGCTTTTTCTTTCTTTCTTTCTTTCTTTCTCTTTCTTTCTTACTCTCTCTTTCTTTCTTTTTTTCTCTCTCTCTCTTTTTCTCTCTTTCTCCCTCTCTCTCCTCCCTCTCTTTCTTTTATTATTTACATATTGCTGTCCTGGGACTTAAACAAAGAACCTCCCCTATGGCACAGAATATTTTGCCACTGAGCAAAATCCTTAGCCAATATCCACATTCTTATTCATGCATATTTTATTCTTTCTAATTTTGAAAACTCTGACTTTGAATTTTTGGTAGTTTTAATTATTATATGCCTCATGAAAGAAAACTTTCATAACTGAAAAACTAATTCACTTCAATTTTCTTTTGTTATTCCCCATTTATCTATAAATGTATTTGAAGTAATAAAAATGTCACTCATTTTCCTCATGATTTGTATGATTTATAATTATTCATAACATTTACTATTTATTATTTATTCTCAGGATATTTTGGAATTTCTTTTAACTTATTTATTTCCTTTTGTGATGTTTTTAGAGTGAATGTTGTTCATGGTTCATTTTTACAAAATTTAAAAATAGGTTTTGTGTAGCTGGAGAGGTGGCTAAGATGTTTAGGTGCTTTACTGAAAAGTCTAACTACGTGGGTTCAATTCCCTAGTTCCCACGTAAAGCTACATGCACAAAGTAGCACATGCAGCTGGAGTTTATTGGCAGAAGCTGGAGACCGGGGAGCACCCATTCTCTCTCACTGTCTCTCTTTACTTCTCTCAGCTTGCAAGTGAATAAATAAAAATATTAGAAAATAGATTTTCTGGCTTGTACAGTTATGTGGCATTTATTTTTAAAATTGGAAATGCATGTTTTTATACATGCATAGACATACAAATGAAAAATTGTTCTCTGAAGTGATTTATATAAATAACTCTGTCCAAGAGTATAACAAAATGAAAGGAATGATGGGGGGATCAATGACTAATGATCTAGTGTAGAAAGTTATTAATTCTCAGTAGATATCTTTTTTCACAACTGAATAAGACATTATAAAAACAATGAATGCAGCTGATGTTCTTTGTTGACCACTTGAGTCATACATCACATTTTAAAAAATCCTGTCTCTTTTTCAAGCAGTTTCTATGTTAACGTCACTTTATTATGATAGAAGTAATGGAAAACTGGGCACATTCTGCTTGTTTTTCCATGTAAATTCTTAGCTTCCATCCTTCCCTGTATCTCTTGTAATACTTTTAGCTCATAAAATAATAAAAATGCCCCTGCTTACATCTTCCATTAAGTAATAGTATAAGTGAATCAACCTACCATGATTATTCAAACTCTGAGTCTTTGAAACATTTCAAATTTTATGACCTCATATTTATAGTATAAAATGGTATGACATTGCAAAATACGCAATCATTTTTATTATAAAGTACTTTAAGCAAAAATGCTTCTTACAATCAAAATTAAATACCAAAACATTTATACACATCAAAACTAAGTTGCTTAATTTTATTATTAAACATTTAAAGATAAGAATTACTCAGTATATATTTGAATTTAATAACACTTTTGCAGTGCTTACTCTAGCATATTGCCACTGTTGTGTACTTGAAGAAAATATTGAATATAGAATTTTTTTTAATTTTTAAAATCTAGAAAAAATATCAGAAATATTATCGAAAGTTACAATTTATATTTAATTGATTGTTGATTGATTGAATGACTTTGTAGTGCTATAGTTTGAACCAAGGACCGGGTATGTGATAAACTCTTACATTTAATTCACATTTGAAATTACTGAAGGCACTATTCTTTTTCAAGATGTATACTGCTGCAGCAAACCTGTGTTCCTAGTTTTTTCTTTGCTTTTTATATTTTTATCTATTTATTTGCAATGAGAAGGAGAGACAGAAAGAAAGAGAAAGAGAAATAGAGAGAGGGAGCAGAGTGCACTGGGGCTTCTTGCCACTTTAAAGAAACTCCAGATGCATGCACTATTGCATCTGGCTTTACATGGGTATGAGGAATGTTCTAGAACCCAGGCCATCAGGCTTTGCAAACAAGCGGCTTTAAGTACGGAGTAATCTCTCTAGACATGATTGTATTATTTTACTTGAGTGAGCACTCTGTACACACAATAATTTTCCAAGTCAAGTCATACTCATTCTTCCAAATGAAGAATGTTTGCTGGCCCGCTATTATTTTCATGTGCAAATATTAAATCCCTGAGCCTTTACAGCAATAATACACTCTGCAACAACTTCCTTGGCATGTATGTGTTGTGTTGTGTGTATGTGGTGTGCTATGTGCCATGTGTATCCGTGTGAATATGGATTCAAATGCCTCTGTGTGCATGGAGAGGTTAGAGGAGAAACTCTGGTGGCTGACTTTATAGCTCACCATTTTTTTTTTTAATTTGATGGCTGACCATTGATCCCCAAATTCTCTGCTCTCTACTCCCTCACAAGGCTGGGGTTACAAAACTTGTGTGGTTGGCTATGCATCAAACTGGGAATCAAGGTCAGACATTCTCACGCTCTTTCTGGCCCTCATGCATCCTGGGCAAGTGCTCTCCCTCTCACTGAGCCATCTTCCCCACCCCCAGAGCAACCGTTTGACTTAATCTAGTTAAAAACTGAGGGCCAATAAAAGTTTCTTTCCATGTGTTTAAAACCATAACAGTTAAGGAAATTAAAGTTTTTTGAAGTCTCTCAGTGTTTTTAAATTGCTTATTGTTTTATCAATATATTTTACTACCTTTGTTTGCATTTTAAGTAGATTTCAATAACTTAATATTTAATTTCATTTTTTGACATTTTACATACGTTTATTATATTTTGATCATTTGTATGCCATATTACCCTCCTTTCTCCTGCTCATTCCCAGTGGATGCCTCACCCCTTACCAGTGTCTATACCATGGATGTGAATGACTCCACCACCCCTTGAACCACTAATTATCACTAACTCATCATGCTACAATGGAAAATAAGCTTCAAATGGTGGTGATCTTTTTGTAGCAATTTGACTGAAAATAATGAGTAAGGTTTTTTTCAATTTCCTTTTGAAAATAAAAGAGTAGTTTAGATACAATAATTCAGAGCTGAGGTTGTAGCTGAGGAGATAGAATGCTGGCCTAACATTTCAGATGTGCTCCCCAGGACCTCCTTATTGGCATGGTGTCACATGCATTCATCCCATATATGTATGCATGTATGTATATATGTATGTATGTATGCATGTATGTATGCATGCATGTATGTATGTATGTATTATGTATATATGTATTTGAGGTACAGTGTCATAGAAACCAAGCTGCCTCCAACTCTTTGTTGGATCATTGTGAATTTGTTACTCTTCTGTCTCCACTTCCTTGGCTCTTTAATTACAAGTGGCACTAACACACCCAGTTATTTGTATTACTATTATTATTATTTTTTGGTGTTGTGAATCAAACTCATGGCCTTATGTGTGTGAAGTGAGCAATCTACCAACTGAGCCACATAATGGGAGAAGAAGAAGAGAACTGTGAGTGCTACCTCTCAGCAGGACAAACACAAATATTAGTTTCAAAGAGAGATTTCCCAGCTCAACCAACTGAGGTACACTCTCAACCCTGCAATATTTTTGAAGACAGGCTTCATTTCCCTGTTTTCTCTGATGATTTTACAAAGTGTTCTCTTGTGGTTTCTCACTCATCTACATGTGTTGTAGCTGAGATGACTCGATTTTCATCTCACATCATTTCATGTGGTTCACATTTTCCTTCCAGAAGTTTACTCATCCATTTGCTCTCTCTGTGTCCACTTCCTGAAACACATCTTACTATTAGTAGATTCTGGAGTGTCCTCTTTGTATGAATTTTATACCCTTCTTATACTGTCTCATAGTTGCTTTAAGAAAATAATTTTATTTATTTGTTTGCAAGCAGAGAATGATAGAGAGAAGAGAGACAGAGAGAATGGGTGTGTCAGGGCCTCCAGGTACTGCAAATGAACTCCAGACGCATGAACCACTTTGTGCATCTGGCTTTACATGATTAATAGGAAGTCAAACCCGGATCTTTAAGCTTTACAGGCCCTAATATTTTATTATTATTATTATTATTTTGGTTTTTCGATGTAGAATCTCTTTCAGAGATGGATCTAACTCTGAAGTCCCATGCTGGCCTCCATCTCATGGTGATCCTTTGGTCTCTGCCTCCCAAATACTGGGCTTAAAGGCACACAACATCTCTCCTGGCCTGATCTTTTATCTTTTTTGTTAGTTGTTTCCACTGAACCATTATGTCTAAGGAGATTATGATCTTATTATCCCACAGAATCACTGGCACTGGGCTGGTATTTAATCAATGCTCACTGGTCTATTAAAATGATCAATACTAAGTAAATACCACTTCTCCACCAGTGACCCTGATACCAAGGAGGGTTCTTTCAATTGAGAACTGTCAGAGTTTTGTAATCCTATCATCTGTTTAACATTTTGTGGCAAAGATAAATGACCTGTCCATGTGGGTTTAAAGTGTGAAAACAGCATATTTTACAATAATTTAGTCAGTTCGAATGTTCACAAAGTAAACCTTGGTTGACATAAAATTTTAATGAGAGGAAATAAGAAGGAAAAAAAGTAAGTGATCAATGAATTTGGAAGAAGGAAAGTCGCTTTTGTGTACTGATGGACGTTAAGCCATAGGAAGGCAATACAGTAAAATATATGTTGTCAAACACCCACGACTCTGGGGCATCACAATGGAAGAAGGAAAGGATAAGAGTGAACAGTACTTCAAAGCTAGATAACCATGAGGGGTATCGTCTAAGACAGATGTACAAATCTACTAGATCCCATTAGAGACGGGACCTGTGCCACACGCCAACCAGATGGATATTAGTTAGTTTTTGCATGTGTGCATGTCATTTATGATGTCAGATGTGTGCGTATGTGTGTAGATGCACCCAACCCATGCACTCGTGTGTGAAGGACAGAAGAGAATGTCAGGTGTCCTCTTATTGCTCCTCTGCATATTTCCTTAAGACTGGGTCTCATGTTCAATCAGGAACTGCTGTTGATCAGCAAGTTCGGGTGATTCCCTGGTCTCTGCCTATCCCCCACTCCAGGACTCTGTATATGGAAGGGGATGGCCACACCCAGTTGATTATTTCTTTTTAACATGGATCTAGGAATTTGAAAGTGATAAGTGCTCTTAACCACTGAAACATCTCCCTAGCCTGCTAGATAGAAAGGATAAATATGACAAAAACAGAAGAAAAAGATACAATTCAAATGCAGATAACTGCCCAAGCTGACTTATGAACAATTATTCTTTCAGAAAATTAATGGAATTTAAGCAAATAGCACAGACACAACAAACTATTTTAAGCAATAAAAATAATTAGCACTATTATAATATAGATGGGATGAATCTGTAAAACCACCTTATGTATCCTATGGATAAGAAATGATTTTATTATAAGATGATATGTTGAAAAGCCCAATTTAAAAAAGCTAGAAAAATTCAGCACTTATGTACATTTATGTGTATTTATTTATGGTTAATTACATGAAAAGAATCAGATTACTAATTTCCTACCATCCATGGCTTCATTTGTGATATGACAATGTCAGCATATTATATAATGTAATATGCATATAATGCATATGACATTTATTACATGTACATTCAGATAACATTAGTTTAGATTGCCACCGTTTAAAATAATTAAACATGCAGCATTATTTGTTTCAAAAATGTAATTGCAATTTTAATATTCATCAAATTAATTCCAGCATAAATCACACATATGAACATCATATCAAACATCACACAAAATAAAAATAGCAGATGATTTGAGAGTTAAGATTGTATTAGTCTTCTGTTTGTACATAAGGAGGGGAATCAAATGGTAGATAAGAAATAAAGCATTGAGCTAAATATCTTCTTACTTGTACCACAACTACTGTAAGTAGGGTAATATATAACCATATTGACCTCATACAGCAGAATATACTGGAATATTTTTTTTGATGTGGGAAATCCTTTTCACTATTGCATAGTGTGCTTATATATCTTAAAATAGGAACACAACCCTAATTTTTATCAAGATCTCATTTTTGTATTTGCATTCTTTATTCAGAGAGTCATTTATACCTTTGTATTTATGGAATTAATCCAAAGGGGCTTTCTTTTGTAGAAAGGTAGAAAGATAGATGTTAGATAAATAGATAGGTGATGTGTTATAATCTTTACAGTAATTGGTGAAAATTTGTATTCAATATTAGTTATGACTTTATCTCTAAATAGATACTTGACTTTATCACAAATCACTTCACATTTGAAGAACAATTCAATATCATCAAACTAAAAAAATTAGAAAATGAATTAATTAACTATTTGCCATTTCTAGAATTTTATTTTTGAATAAAATATATCACTGGATTTCCTTCAAAACTTGTATTATTTATATTACAATTCTCATACTCTTCCTGCACTGTCTGTCCCATCACATTCTAATGTTGCCTAGAATTATTTTTCTATATCCATCAGAGAAAGAAATTAAAAGTTATCAATTATGCTGGAATAAAGAATTTCATCTCTAGATCTCTAACAACTTGGTTTATAAAGATTCCCTTCAAGATCCTTCTCTAAGTCCTAAAATAAAGTATAGTTGTTTGACATTTAATAAAATTATTTAATTTAAAAATTAAAGTTATATATAAATGATAAATGAAATTAAGAAATTAATAAAATTAATTACTAAGTTATTTATTAATTCCTATAATAACTGAAAAAAATGATTAAAAAGTACCAAGTCAACCTCCTATGAAGATTCATCTGAGTATATTTAAAGGTGTTATTTTGCTGCAAAAGCAGCTGGAGAGATAAATCTTATAACAATCATATGAAGTCTTAAAACAGTGAACATGTTGGGAACTGGTGACTCTGTTGACGGTTTCTAGTTCCAGATTGTCCTGACACTTGTGTACATGATAGATGAGCTGCGCACATCTTTTCCAGAGTAGCTTCTCACTCATTCGCAGCAATTGGATCTCTCTTTGGCTAGTACCAGCTGGTCCAGGCTAAGCAACAGCACGGCCTTGCAATCCAGCAGGAGAACAGTGGCTTGCTCTGGCAGGCACCTGAATACAGGGGAATCCCAAAAGTACCTTGGGATCTAGGGTCTAGGCTAAAAACTGGTGCAAAAATTCTTCTATCCTTTACAAAGACAAAGCTCAAGTTTAATACATAAGAAACAGACTCCATTCACCCAATAGTTGCTGTGCTGTGTGCTATTGCAAAGGCAGAGGCATGGAACCTGGTTAAGAGAGGACAGCTTTGCCAGCAAGAAGTCAATACAAAGATCATACACAATGCACACATACACACATACATACACACACACACACACACACACATATATATATATATATATTAAAGCCAACAAAGATACAAAAATGCATGACAGTTCCATAAAAATAGCATTGCAAAACCAAAATATATTGTCCTAATTATGTGTTAAAACACATATGCATTCAAAAATATATGTTTATGGTTATCATAAAATTGTGTGCATGTCCCTCTTATAATAATAAAAGTAACGGTTTTAATAATAAGGTATAAAATTTTATTAATCAACATTTATTTGAAAAGGAGATCTATGGACTCTTTGAATTACTTAGCTTCTAGTTGCAGTGATAATACCTGAGCACAACTGGCAATGTTTTGACTCGTGTTTTCAGAGGTTTCAGTTCATCGTGGCAGTAAGGGTGTGACAGCAGTAGAACAGTTCACAAGAGAAACGAGAGAGAGAGAGAGAGAGAGAGAGAGAGAGAGAGAGAGAGAGAGAGAGAGAGAGAGAGAGAGAGAGAGAGAATGTCGGTGCTAGCTGGATTTCCTTTTTTCCTACTCGTATTCAATCCAGGACTCAGCATATGGGATAGTACAGCCCATACTGAGAATGGGTCTTGCCTTTTATATTATTTTCTCTGGAAATACTGTCACAGATACTCTCAGAGATGTTCTTGCTAGCTTCCCAGGTGCTACACAATCCAACCAACTTGATGGAAAGTATTCTCCATACCATGACCCATGGTATTTTTTCACATCACTGGGGATATACATTCAGACTTAAGGGACTGTGAGGTCCACTGCCCATTTACTTAAAAATATAGAAATAATAAGACAGTTTTCAAGGTTTATAATAAATTCATATTAGATGTCAAGCAGCTATTTAGTACTAAATTTTTTAACTTTCAATTATTTTCAGAATAGAAAGCCACTGTCTTAAGTGTGAATTTAGATTTGATGTCCAAGCTCTTGATAATATACCTTTTCACAGGAGCTTCAAGAGTTCTGACATTTGTTTTACTTCAAAACCAGGAACTAAAACTTAGACTATTCCAAGAATCATGCCATCTAAGACAGCCCAAAGACAATTAGAATGGGTAAAACTTCCAGAATGAGAATCATAATGTAGAAAGATGGTCACCCAAAGACTGATAGCTTGGGTTGGATTCCTGAGTCTCCATGTAAAGCCAGATGAAAACATGTGCCTGGAGCTCATTTCCAGCAACAGGAGATAGTACATGTTGGCAAACCCTTTTCTGACTTATATTAAAGAATTGAAACTAATCTTTTCTAAAAACTTTTCAAAAATACTATTTATTTCTTCTATGTTTCTCATATACAGTTAAAAGTGATAACTTCTGAGCTCCTTTCAATAAATGAGTTACATCACGGCACTACTTGAATCACTAAATGTTTTAAGAAATACTGTATAGTCAACCATCATGTAGCTCTTCAAAAAGTATTAACTAGGTATTTACTATTCAAATTTCCTAAGAATATAGAAAAAAACACTGAGCTTTTGTATCACAAATTGTAGGGGGAAAGAAACACTGACAATCAATGCTAATTGCTTTAATAAACTGAGAAGTCATTATAAACTGTATTATTATTTCTTTCAAATAATTGGGACCAATCCTGAGCAACTAAATTTTTCCAAGATAAAGAAAACTGTAGAGGATGAGTGAGGATAACCAGTGTGCTTTTATGTTTTTACAATGCAGCCTAAAACATTAAGGATGTTGAAAGCAGGTGCAAAAAACATCAACATTTCATTACTATTTCTGATTTCAGGGAGGAAGTAAGATGAAGGGCGAGTTCAGAACATTCTTTTGTGTGACAATGATCTTGGGTTGACGTTATTACAGAAGACAAACATACAGTTAAGTATGCTGATAGGATATGTGAAGAACATCTAGGCGCTCAGGGGAGTTTCTTCTGTTCAGAAAAATTGATTCATAAAATAATACTAGAGATGTACCTGCCTAAGTATGGGAATCAATGTTTTTATTCATGTAATCTTCCTACTCCCCAAAAAATATTCTAAGTTTAATGATAAAACAATTTACCTAGTCATGTAAAAACAAAATAATATTTTGATCTCTGTCTGCCACACTTTTGTTTCCTATACCTTCAAACACACACACACACACACACACACACACACACACACATACACAATTATGACTTTCTCCCAATTACTGGGTGTGTATGTATATATGTATGTGTGTATGTATATTCTAGTTATTGGACTTTGAAAAATCTATAGGTCTTACACTTGTAAATTGTTGAACATTTTCATAGCCTTGTAAGACAAAAAGATTTGTGCACAAGATGGGTATTAGGAGATATCTACAAAACAGTACCTACAAGAAAATGAATGGAGACGACTAGCTAGATGGGCAAGTGGGAAACATACATAAAACAACAATTTTAAGAATGCACAAATTTATAAAAATATAATCATCCTAGAGAATATAGTTTCCAGGCGATTGCAAAGGAGTAGGTATCAAGGAGTTCTGATAAGAGAGAGATCATATTTCCTATATAGTAAATGCTAGAATATTCTAGAAAAGAAGCAATTGGCTAGAGAATGAATCCCAGATAGCTGCCAGATTCTGCTTGAGTCTTACTCTTGATAAATAACATCCTGTGTAAGGAATTAAAGCCTGACCTCCCACCCCTGGCCTAAGACAATGGGAATAACTTTGACAAAGAGGTCAGTTTGTACCCAAGTCCACATGGCTGGGACCGCTTGCTTTCCACATCACAGTGTATCTTTCCTTCAATGCATGGGGCATCAATGGGGCTTAAAGGGCTGACCCACAAATGGTTGTGACCAAGACCAGGATTATCATTTCCCTGTCGTACAGCTGTTTTAGACAATTCTGATGATGAGTGAATGTAAAATGTTAGAAATGTAATGAATCTGTAGTAATGTATGTATGTACCAGAAAATTTCTAATAATCTTTGAATGTAACTTCAGTACTAAATTTTATGAGATATGGGAGATGGAATAGTTTCAACTGCCAAAGAAAGAGACAAAGAAGTAGGAAGTACAAAAAATTAATACATATCACTGAAAAATTAAATAGGCAGATGAAATCATTGAATTATGTCATAAATATTATTACTGGGCAAAAGTATATAAAGGGAAATTTGGCCGTAAGGAGAGATATGAAGTAAATATTCAAAGATCTGAGCTGCAATTCTATATAATAAAAAATAGGATATCTGAAAGGTTTAAACAGAATAATTACAAAAAAGAAAGAAAAACACTATGGAATAATCAACACTGACCCTGAACACATATCAATGTACACTATCCAAAATAACCAAAAGAAGATTAAAAGAAAAATAATTAACAAATCCATTATGAGTTGTGAGATCCATAAATGCTATTAGAATTCCAGGATGAACATATTGAAAAGAAACACAATTAAAAAATGATGAATATGATTTTCTAATTACAATGTGAGCTGTAAGATTCCAGAATAAAGTTTTAAAAACAAATGAGAAAAATCTTTTATGCAGAATAAATGTAAAATCAATAATACCTAGGCATAATAATCATGATATAAATCACAGCACACTTATGAAACATCTGAATATAATTTTAAAGGCAATCTACTAAAAAAAAAGGCAGACACCAAATAAAAAAGCATTGCATATAAAATGTAGAAACACAAGAATAAATACCAGAAATCTACAATCACTTGAGGGTTGGGGGTGAAATGAAGTATATTTTAGAAAAAATGATATAAGAATACATTCATTCATTTGTACTAGAAGCATTCTTTAAAACTTTTCAAAGCAAAGCCAAAAAATACCAAATATAAATTAGTATGCATGCATTAAATAGAGAGTACAAAGTATGAATATGTGGATTGGCATAAAAGATTACTCCTTAATGTATATAAATGATAGCTGTGAATTTTAAAGCATTTATGTTCCAAAAATAAGAAGAAATGGTGTAAACTAGAGAAGTGTGGAATTCAAAGATATAAGAACATTTCAACATTTTACAAACATGCAAACACACACACACATACAAACAAACAAAAAAACAAAAAAAAAACAGCCAAGGGTAGAAATTGAATAGGATCATAAAGAACTTAATCTAAAAAGAACATAAAGAAATCAATAGGAAAAGTAAATTTTTCAAGAACATGAAACTGATATTAGATTGTATATGATTGTATAAGTATAAACAATTTTCTTAAAAACAAAGAGACACAAAAAAAACCTGATAAATAGGAATTGAATCTGAACCACACATACCATTTTGTGACCATGTGGATAGAGTGTGTGTGTGTGCTTGTGTGTGGGGGGAGGGGTGTGAAGTCATACAGAAACCTGGGTTGTCTGGTGCACATGCAGGAGAAGCTCTCATGTGGCAGATCTCAGTGTCACCTCTACTACTCTTTTCCTTATTCCATTGAGACACAGTTTCTTACCGAATTTAGAGTTTCTTATTCTAGGGTTAGCCTGACTGACCAGGAACACTTAGAGAATCTATTATTGTCTATCCACCTCAGTACTGCAGTAACAGGAAGAGGTGTCATGCCCCAGTTCTTAAATGGGTCCTGGGATCAAATCCAGCCTACATATCACAGTATTCTTACACACCGAGCCATCTACCAAACATCCACAAAATACAATGTAAAAGTTTTGCTTACTTATATTAGGAAATAAAAACATCCTATTAGTTATAGTAATTACATTGTAAACATGTATCTTAAATACTATTTTCTCATCTTATAATCAGTGTAAAAATCTTTCATGATACATACTGCTTTTGGTTAACAATTCTGTTGCGGTCAGCTTTCTAGCTGCTGCTCAGAAAGAACCCAAGCAAAAGCAGCTTATGGTGGAATGGGTTTATTAGGCTTACAAACTCAAGGGGAGACACCATCCTGGCAGGGAAAACGATGGCATGAGCAGAAGGCTGGACATCACCTCTGCCACAACACTGGAAATAGCAGCAAGAAGGTGTGCCAAATACTGGCAAGGGGAAGCTGGCTTATAACCCCATAAGCCCGTCCCCAACAACACAGCTTCATCGAGGTTGTAAAACCCAAACTGCCATCAGCTGAGGATGGATTACCCAGAACACATTCATTTGTTTGTGGGGGACACCTGGATCAAACCATGACAAATTCATATTTGGAGAATATTTTATATTTTATATGCATGGTTCTGATATGAATTTAGGTAAATAATAATTTAAAATCTATTAACCATGTATGGTTCATGGTTGTCTTATACAATGATACAGTTACAACAAGTCTTAGCCCTTCTAACCAAATAAACTACAGACATAATCATATTAAATTTTAAAAGCCTAAACTCAATACTATTTACAAGAACATGATTAAAATACTCAAGGGAATACAAAAAAGATTGAAAAGATACATGACAGGCAAAAAAAAAAAACCCAGAAAGCTGGAGTATGTATAAAAATAGCAGACAGATGAGGCTTCAAAACAAGGTCTACTACCCGGAGCAAGCTGGGGCAGTCCTTAGTAATAAAAGCTCATTCATCAAGAATGCTGAACACTCTACTAGGCATCTACCCGCAGGATGCCACATCTCGATGCAGAAAATTTTGTACAACTATTTTTATAGCAGCTCAATTCATAATAGCCAAAAACTGGAATCAGCCCAAATGCCCATCTATGGAGGAATGGACAGCGAAACTGTGGTATATTTATACGATGGAACTATACTCAGCTGAAAGGAAAAATGACACATC
>PVHP010032968.1:0-19997 GCA_004024765.1 Zapus hudsonius | reverse complement strand
GGACTTCATTCATGAACCGCAGGGGTCAGGAGCCAAGCCCGCAGCCTGGCCGAGACAGCGACCCCTGGCGGCCCCGACGGAGGGCGGCACTTCCGGGGACATTCCGGAAGTGACGTCACGAAACGCGCCCGCGCGCCGGATCATGGCCCAGAAGCCTGAGGAACGACCGCCGGAAGAAACTCTGTCACTCTGGACACGGTAACGGAGCCGAGGGCCGAGCAAGAGCCGAGGGCTGGGGACCACGCGCCTCTCCCGTGACCTCCCACCCCGGCGGGGCCCTACTTCCGGCGCGGGCCGCCGGGCTCCCGGAAGTTGGGGCTCGTGGGGCGGGGGCGGGTCCACTTCCGGTCCCGGGCTGGGCGGGCGGCGGGGGAGGGGGTCCGACGCTCGTGTCCCCCCCAGGGAGCAGGCTCGGCTGCGGGCGCGCGTGCTGGACCGGGACACGGAGGCGTGGCAGCGGGACCCCGCCTTCGCGGGGCTGCGGAGGGTCGGGGGCGTGGACGTGTCCTTCGCGCCGGGGGACCCGGTCCGCGCCTGCGCCTCCCTGGTGGTGCTGAGCTTCCCCGAGCTGCAGGTAACCAGCAGGCGCCCCGGCTGCGACCCCCCGGGGACTCCAGGGCGAGGGGCAGACCTGGCCGGGAGACCCAGCCCCCCACGCTTGCTAGGCGTGCGCGCCAGCGCCCCCCACGCCTCCAGCCCTTTGTAGGATTGCATGAGCCGTGGAGGGGTTTGGGGGGCCTTTTGCAGAAGGCAGAAACTGACCCTTAAGAACCAACTCGTGCCGGGCGTGGTGGCGCACGCCTTTAGTCCCAGGACTTGGGAGGCAGAGGTAGGGGGATCGAGGTAGAGCGAGACCCTACCTCGAAAAACCAAAATATATATATAAATATAAATATATATTTATATATGTATGTATGTATATATATGTAGCTTAGCCAGGTGTGGTGGCGCACGCCTTTAATCCCAGCACTCAGGAGGCAGAGGTAGGAGGATCACCATGAGTTCAAGGCCACCCTGAGACTACAGAGTGAATTCCAGGTCAGCCTGGGCTAGAGTGAGACCCTACCTCGAAAAACAAAAAAAAAAAAAAATCAACTTGTGATTCTAACTTCTAAGTCTGGTTGTCATTTTGTGTCCCTCACCTCAGTGGCCCACAGCACACAAATCAGGTTCTCCAAGCTGGAAATCTCTGTGCCTTCCTACACCCTTCCCTCCCCGTCCTCTCTAACCCTAGCTCCATTAAGAAAAAATAAAGAAAGAAAAGCCGGGCTTGGTGGCGCACGCCTTTAACCCCAGCACTCGGGAGGCAGAGGTAGGAGGATCACCGTGAGTTCAAGGCCACCCTGAGACTACATAGTGAAGTCCACGTCAGCCTGGGCTAGAGTGAGACCCTACCTTGAAAAACAAAAACAAAACTTGTTTATTTTTAAGTTTTTTAGTTAGCATACAAAATAGTGGGTTTCAGTATGATATTTTCATTCCTTGATATCACTGTGGTTTGCTCATGTTCTTCCCTCCCCCATGTTTCCTCAAGTCTTGCTGGATCTGTCCATCTTCAGCCTTCCCTCCGTCCCCTGTGTATTTGCCATTGTCACCCCTCCTGTAGATTATCAAGCTGTATCTTCACACGTGCCCTGCTTCAAGTGTGGTGCCTTGGTCCCCACAGCTAAGAGAGCAGTTGTATAAAGCAGGTGTAGTCCGGTCACAGGTCCTCTTGAAATACCTCAGGCTGGCAAGGTGGTGCACACACCTGTAATCCTAGCATATGGGAGGCTGAGGCAGGAGGACAAGGAGTTAGTTCCAAGCCAGCCTTTGTTATATGAAACCTTGTATCAAAACAAAGCAAAAACCATTTCAATGCCCTTCCCATGATCCCATGATCAAGTTCATATTTGTTTCTGTGACTTAAAAGCCCTCCGTGTTCTGTTCCCCTCTGGGGTCACCTTCCGCCATACCTGTCCTTCACAAACACCATTCTAGATGGCTTTGAATGCCTCAAACGGGTCTGGTGGCCTTCCTTCACAGCATGTGTCCACTCCAGAGTAGTCCCTGGCTGTTCCTACCCCTCAGAGTCCAGTGTAGACCTCTCTGCCTCCAGTGGCCTCACACCCATCCCACAAGACCAGGAGGTGGCCCTCAGCGTCCTAGCAGAAAGCCCTAGGCAGAACACGTTCCCAAAGCTGAAAGTCCAAGGTCAGGGAGAGGTTCTGGTAAGGTGCTCTTCCAGGCTGTAAACGGTCAGCCTCCCTGGATCCTCACAGAGACCCCGCCTCTTAATACCATCACCCTGTAGGTTAGAATTTCAACATACAGATTTGAGGGACACAAACATTAAAGCCATAGCAACCCTGTGCCTGGAGTGCAGTCGGCTGCCTCCCCTTCCAGAGCGTCGATTCCATGATGCCAGGAACCATGGCCTGCCCACCAGGGGTGCCTTCCCAGCTGGCATGTAGAAGACATTCAGATCCTTCCAAATACACAAGCACAGGAATGAGCAATATGCCTGTGGTTCACCTCCAGTCAGCAGCTTGGGAAGGCTTGGCTGCAGCCCAGCATTTCCTGTCATCACTTTCGGAGCACAGAGACAGCAATGTCTTCTGCCTCTGTGGCTTTGTACCTGGTCCGACAGGCTTCTTTCAGTTCAGTTCAGCACATCTATAGCAAGTGCAAATGTGTAGTTGGAATGGAGCCAGGCCCCCTGTCCCTCTAGGTCTCTGGCCATTCTGTAGGATGGGACAGAGAGGAAGAGCAGAGACCCGGAGCCAGACAGCTCCTGTTGGTACCCGAGCTCTGCCATTCCCTACTGTCCCTTCTGGGTCTCATGGCCTGCAGAGGAGGATGAGTTAATGTCCAGCTTGCCAAGTTGTATCGGGAATGTGTGAGAAGCATCTGGCCCAGTGTGCCTTCTCCCAGCTTTCCTCGATGTGGGCTTGCACACTCTCACCTGTGTCCTCAGTCCTTCATCACACACTTGATGCCACTCTACTCACCTGCTGTGCACGGACTGCCTCCTTCCCACTCACCGAGTTCTCCAGAGCAGTGGTTTACTATAGCTCGGTGGTAACTCTGGAACCAAGCTGAGCACCTGCAATTTGGGTGTGCAACTGACATTTGTGCCTTTCTGTAGGCTTAGCTCAGAAGAGGGCCTTGGAAGTCTGGCCTTGTGACCCCCAAATGCTTGACTGTGGACACCTAAAAATATGCTTAGACCTACAGATTAGACAGGCAGATCACTAGAAGGAAAGGTAGATTGGTGGTTATCCAGACAAATTACTTTTTTTGTTGGTGTGTGACAAAGTACCTCAAAAACAAGGTGTATTCTGCTCACGGATCTGAGCAGACAGGAAGCTGTCAGGGAAAGGAGGCTGCAGGCCAGGACTCAGCCCATGAGAGAGATGGTCAGTCAGACCTCTAGAAATGCCCTTACAGTCACACCTAAGTGTTTCCTAGAGCCACCCAGGTGGCATCCCACGGGCTGGGGATGGAGTGCACAGAGGGCCTGCTCATAAGGGCCAATCTAGTTTGGGTAGTGAAAAGAAGTGCTCTGAAGTTAGTTACCGTGAGAGCTATAAACACCAAAAATAACTGAATTACAGCTTTACAAATGAGTTTGATAAAATGTAAAGTATATCTTAGTAAAGCTGTTTATACAACACTCACATCCCAGAGTTCCAGCACACTTAGGAAAAGTGTCTCAGAGTAGAGGCTTAAAACCTGCTGAGGTTTCCCTGTGGTCCAGAAGCCAAGCCTCATGGGGAATTACTGGTCCACCTTCTGCAGACAAGAATCCCTTCACCAGCTCCTATCGACACAGCCTGCCCGTAGCTGGCTATCTGGGCTTTTGTGTCTGACGGTTGCCCCTTGGGCTCTCCAGGCAGGAAAGCATGGAAAAGGGGCATCCTACCTTTCCCCTGTGGCCAACAGCCCCACAGCTCTTCCTCTTAACAGCTGAAGTGATTTTCCTCCCTCCCTTTCTTCCCCCTCCCCCTGGGGATGCCCTCGGTTTGCTGGGAAGTGACCCAGCCCTGCAGTTATAACTCTCCTGAGATGAGCTTCACCACCACCCGTCCACCCAGTGTGCTGTCTGAGCTGCTCTGCTGCTGGAGCTGCGTCTCATGCACAGGCGCACAGACGTGCTTTGGACAGGCTTGTCACCGTGGTCATGGGTTGAGGTGAGGCTGTCCTTTTTTTGTGGGTCCCTCTAGTGTGGGAGAGCTTATGTGGAGATGTACTTCCACCCTCTGGGGACATGTGTGTGATTCCACAAATGTCCCTGTGGAAAGTCATCTTGTGTGGGCCTCAATGGAGTGGGCCCTCCTCTCTTTGTGTCACTGGCAGCTTTGATAAGTTTCCTATTGAGTCGGTGGATTTGTCAAGAGACCCAACCCAGTCCTGCACGTGAACACCCAGTAGTCGGCTCTCTGGGCACAGCGGTACAGATCCAGTCTCGAGGGCCGAGCGTGAGTTGTGACTTGGAAGCTCTTACAAGAGCTCAGGGGATTCAGGTGACCACAGTGTGGTGGGCAGGGCTCTGGAGAGCGTGGACACAGCAGGCCAGTGGGCTGATGCTGAGTTGTGGTCCAGGGCTCACCACACTGCTGCCCAGAGCCCCACCCTGAGCCCCTCAGTGCTCTGTCAGGTTTGAACTGGCGGCCCTCATCGGGTAACAGGGTCTGCGCTCTGGTTTGTCGCCAGTACCTCCTGAAAGCCATCTGGGCCTCTCCATCCTCCACGCCTCCTCACAGTATGCACAAAGCCTGCGTGGTCTCCTGGCCATTGCGTGCTTGATTTGTGGCCCTGGAGTTCTCTCTGCCCTGAGACCCTGTTCTTTCATCCTGCCTGACTCTGAAGCCATGCCTGCCCTTTCTCCAAATTCTCTGAAACGGCCTCCAGAAGTCTGCAGTGGCTGCCTGGGCTTTGCCTGGTCCTCCTGACACAGCACTGCCTGCCCTCCTGGTGCACTTGCCCAGGAGGCCTTGTCTTCTCTGAACCTCCAGCACCTGATGAGGGACCATGAGGGCAAGGGGCAGGCAGGGGAAGGCTGGCCATCAGCCAAGCTCCTGAGAGACCAGGAGGTGGGGTGGGGAGGCTTTGCATACTGTGTTCTTCTAAGGTGGGGGGACTGCATCCATTACAGACCACAGGTGAGCACCTGTGAGCCGACACTCAAATTATGTCCCCCCCCCCCAGTAGGGCAGACATCTCGGCCCATCTTTTAAACCTGGTCTTGAACTTGACCACAGGTGAGACAGAGAGGAATGATATTAGCAGTGTGCACAGGGATGGAGTCGAAGGAGGGAGCAGATGGCCATGTCCCCCACCTGACTGCACCTGCCTTGCTGGCAGGTGATCTACGAGGAGAACC
This sequence comes from Zapus hudsonius, assembly GCA_004024765.1. NCBI lineage: Eukaryota > Metazoa > Chordata > Mammalia > Rodentia > Dipodidae > Zapus > Zapus hudsonius. The sequence continues at coordinate 14,632 of PVHP010032968.1, read as the reverse complement.
GCATGGTCAGCCTGACCGCCCCCTATGTGTCGGGCTTCCTGGCCTTCCGAGAAGTGCCCTTCCTGGTGGAGCTGGTGCAGCGGCTGCAGAAGAAGGAGCCTCACCTCATGCCCCAGGCAGGTGCCATGGCTGCCTGCCCTTCCTGCTGCCCTGAGGACACCTCAGCCTGAGGAGTGAGGGCAGGCTCAGCTAACATGCTCTCCTGTGTATCTGTAGGTCCTCCTTGTGGATGGAAATGGGGTGCTCCACCACCGAGGTAATCCTCCCAAAGCAGGGTCAGAGAGGGTGCTGTGAGAGAGTCCAGTATGCCCTCTTCTTCCTCTTCCAGCCCACCCCTGCGTCACCGTGCCCAGCACTGGCCCATCCAGCTTTAAGCTAGCAGCTCAGGTCAGCTCCACCTCTGTGCTCTCTCTGAGCTGCCCAGTCAGGCTTGGTCCCTACCCAAGCCAGGGGTCCCTGCCTGGCAAGGATGGGTAAAGCTAATGGGCTGTTCTACCCATTTACAAATCTGGGGATGAGCCAGCACAGTGGTACCCCAAGTGGTGCCATGAGCAGGATGTTGGCCTTCCTAGCCTGCAGCCATGACGGGCTGGCTCGAGCCATGGGCTCAGGGTAGACTGACCTGGATACCAGTGCTGGGATCAGCAGGTGAGTTCTGGGCACAGGTTCCAGGCCACTTGGCAAGAGGCACAGACTGATGGTGTGTGGTGGTGGGGGGGGGGAGAAATAGGTGGAGTGGCCTGAGGCGACAGCAAAGGGGAAGGAGAGTGGAGGGTTATGAGCCCCTGCCATGGGGAGAAGCCTCCCTCCACTGAAGCCTTTTACCCATGAGTCAAGGCCAAGGGCCTTGTCCACTCTCAGCTTGGGTCTAGAGTCTCATCTGTCGATGGCCAATTCCCCCCGTCCTGTGCTGCAGGACTCACCGCTCTCCCCATCCCACCACCCCAACTCACTCCCTCTGCTCCCAGCAGGCTTCGGGGTGGCCTGCCACCTTGGCGTCCTTACAGAGCTGCCCTGCATCGGAGTAGCCAAGAAACTCCTGCAGGTGGATGGGCTGGAGAACAGCGCCCTGCACAAGGCGAAGGTGAGGAGGGCCTGGGAACAGGTCTCGTGGCTCGGCCACCTGGAGCACCTTGGTGCAGCCTGGCCTGCTGGCACACACTCCTTGCTCAGAGGAAGACTCCTTTTTCTCTGCACACAGCCCCTCCACATATCTCCAGGCAGTGCATCCAGAGGCAGCCTGAAGCCCTCTGAGGATCCCTGGGCACCTCCCCAACCTTCCAGCCACGCTTGCTTCTCCTGCCGCCTTGTCTGTGTGCCATTACAGCACCTACGTCCCACCTCACCCCCGCTGCCTTCTCCCTACGAAGGCCTGGCTCACAGTGCTGCCTGACTCTGGGCATCACCCCCACTCCTCCACCCCCAGAACTAGCTCGAGGGATTTGACATCCCCATCCAAAGGGAGCCAGTGATACCTGATTTCTCCCACTGGGCAAATTCTGAGAACAGAGACCAGCTGGCTCTCTCTGGTGCTCAGGTGCCCATGGGAGGCAGGTACTCAGTCAATACTTTGGGCTGGTAGAGAGCCCGGGCCCTGCTCAGGTCAGCCTAACCACTCAGTGTGCCCAGATCCCTAGCCAGAGATGAAGCAGTGGGAAGGTGTGTGCACACCCAGCAGCACTTGTGTCCCCACCTGCCCCTGCGGTCCTCTCAGCCTTTGGCCTCAGGGTAGATGGGGTTCCATGAGCAGTGCCCTCAACCCCAGGCCCCAGCCATGTGCCAGCAGGATCCTCAGGGCCACCCCAGTGACGGACGGGCCTTGCCTGTGGGCAGCCCTTCCCTTCCTGGCCTGTCACTGCTTTGCTTTTTTGTTTTCCTTGGTTTTATTTTATTTGAGGCAGGGTCTTGTTTTAGCTCAGGGTGACCTGGAACTCTAGCTGCAGGCTGGCCTCAAGCTCACAGCGATCCTCCTGCCTCAGCCTCCCAATGCTGGGACTAAAGGTGTGCACCTCCACGCTCGGCTGCTCAGACTTTAAAATGGAAGCTTGCCTTTACCCCTTCACTAAGAAAAGTATTTTTGCAGGTTTTTTTCCCTCTGTTTTCCAGATTCGGCTCCTGAAGACTGGAGGAGACACATTTCCTCTAGTGGGAGGCTCTGGGACTGTGCTGGGAATGGTGAGTGGGTCAGACCACTGCCCTGCTCAGCCATGCCACAGACAGTAGCTCCTGCACACAACTGGGACCCCATCCTCCCCATGTCTTGCCATGAACCAGCCCCCCCAGGATGTGCTGTCCTCTGGCCACACTCCCCACCTGGCACCCTCCATGCTCCCTCCTGCCACCCAGGACATTGTCAGAACCTTGGCCCTCTTCTACCCATAGGCCCTGAAGAGCCATGACCACAGCACCAAGCCCCTCTATGTCTCTGTGGGCCACAAAATAAGCCTGGAGACGGCTGTGCACCTGACCCGCTGCTGCTGCAGGTTCCGAGTCCCGGAGCCCGTGCGCCAGGTAAGGGGCTACCTAAGGAGTGTGCAAGGGGCCGGCACTCTGCTCCCTGCCACCTGATCTCCACACACCACCATCAACTCAGCTTGGTCTCAGAAGGGATGAGGTCAGGCTTTAGGCCCTTGTCTGGAGACCCGCTATAGTCACACCCCAAGAGTGCCTGCCAAGGGCTCACTCACCTGGGTGGTAGCCCACTCTACCCCAGGGGGCATCCTTCACCCACCGTTGGCACACAGCTGGCCCCTCAGAGCCAGGGAGAGTAGCCTTGGGGCAGAGGCCTTAGCAGGGGCTTTACAGGACAACACTGAAGAGGTTGTACTGGTGCTCGGGATGACATGCGGGAACCCAGGAAATGGCTCTGCTGGGCAGCTGGCACCCAAGAGCTCAGGGTGTGAGGTGCCAGTCAGCTCAGCCTACTGAGTCCCAGTACCGACAGGCCACCTGTGCTCAGCTGTGATGAAAGGTCACCCATCACACGCTGGTATGTGTCCAAGAGGGACTCCTAGCCAAGACCCCGAAAAAGTCACTCGGGAAGAAACTCACTGAGGAGATGAACAGCAGTCCAGGCTAGTGAGCAGCATCGCAAAGACCCTGGGCAGGTTTCCAAGAATCTCACCAGGGCAGTGAAGGAACTCCAGGAAGAACCAGCCAGGGCAGGGAGAAAGAACCAGCCGTGGCAGGAAGATGCCTCACTAGCAGGGACCTGGAGCAGCTGCTCTTTGAGGCAGGTGTGGACCACACAGGCTTTCCTTTCCAAGCCCCAGCTCCATTTGCTGTGGAAGCAGTTGGGTCTTGGGAGGCCCGGGAGCCGTCCATGCTGCAGTGCACAGGGCAGCCTCCAGGTGGCAGCAGCAGTCTGCACACATGGCACTCTCCTGGACAGGCGCCCAGAGGAGGCCTGAGTGGGTTTGTTGGCATCCCCCAGGAGGTCCTCAGCCTAACTCATCCCCCATCCAGGGCATTGCTCGGTTCACAGGGGTCTGTGAGTCATGCCCAGGCCTTTCTTCTTTCAGTCCATCATGGTGGTCTAATGACAGAAAGTCCAGGCCTCTACCCTCCTCGCCTTGGGTTGTCTAAGAAGACAGTGTCCTGGCAGATGAGAGGTCGTCCTCCTGTAAAGAACCTTGGGTTCTAGAAATAGGGCCAGCTCCAGTGTAGCTCTGGAGAAGAGCCAGCCAGATCCTGGGGGCACAAGCCAAACAAGCACACAGTCGCCCAGCATGGGAGCCTAGGCTGGCTCTGAAAGAGCTGGGGAAGGTGGACTGGCTGTGGCTCTTCCTCTTCCCACTCGGCTCCTCCCGGCCCTCACGCTCACACCAGACCTCTGGGGCCCCTCCCCTCTGATCTGATGCAGCCCCATGAGGCCCTTGGTCACAGGCCCTGCGGCACTCCTGGCACCAGGTCTAGGTTCCCTTGCCCACAGGAACCCCCCCCCCCCACTGTTTACAGTCCCCCTCTCCAGGACCAGAAGAGGAGCCATCTACAGGATTAGCTTTGTTATCTGCGTCATGTGGCCCCAAAGCTAAGCTAAACCCATTTGAGCTGGGATCAGGGGGCTCCTGAGGCCAGGCCCCTTGTAGGAGCCCCACTCAGGCCTGAGCCTCACTCTGTATCCCTGCTTGTGCCCTCAAGTGTAGCTGCTAGACTTTGTGGAGATGGGCAGGTGTCATGGCTGACACCAGTTGAAGAGACAATGACCCTGGAGACAACAGGCGGCTGGGCCAGCTCCTCAGATGAGAGGGTTGAACGTGCACTACAGAAGCAGGGCCTGTAGACCAAGGGGCCCTGGACCCTGCCAGCCTGCTCACCCAGCTGCCCAGGCCTGCTGGGACTTGCCATTGTAGGCCCTTGGCCCCGAGTGTCTCGGTGTCTTCATCACCCACTCAACTGTTCCTTATAGGCCATGGTGGCCCACGTGGACCACCTGTGGAGGGCAGAGAAGGGCTCCCTGAGGTTGGGGGGACTTGTCCAGGGCCTGGCCACAGTTGCATGTTTCTTCCAGGCTGACATCCGCTCTCGAGAGTACATCCGCAGGACTCTGGGACACCCTGAGTCACCTGCACCAGGGCAGGAGAGGTGAGTGCTGGTGAGGATGCCTACCTCTTCCTGCTACAGGATTGGGGCTTGAGACCACAGTCAGGGCCAGGTCTGGTGGGCACAGAGAGGTCCCTGGAAGGAGGGTGGTGTGGGCTCCAAGCCAAGTGGAAGCTCTCCAAAAATTGCACTTCTCTGGCCCATCTGGCCAAGGCCCACCTTTCAACATGGCTGCCTAGCCTTGTGTGGTCCACTTCACTTACCAGGACTCCAAAGCAGGTATGTAGCCTTTCGTGTCAGATACGACCCAGTCCTGCAAGCCAGCCATGCCATGTGTGCTTTCTGAGCCTCGGTTTCCTCATCTGTGAGGTAGGGGCAGGAATTCTTGTCCTTCAGGGTTGGAGGGACAGTGAGATTTGTTAGCTGACAACATGAGTCATAAATACTTGGCACAGGCTGCCATTAGGCCTCATGACAGCCTTGCCAGAAAACAGGTCCTGTGAGCCACGTCACAGATAAGGAAACTGAGGCATGGGACCCCAGTGTAGCTAGCAGCTTGTGTGCTTATTCCTGCCAATGCCTTATTCCCCTCACTGCCTGGAAGGTGCCAGCCTGGGTGGTGGAGTGGCTAAGGGCTGCACCTCCCACACTCATTCCCCTGGTAGGTTGCTGGCCCTCCTGAGCTGCTTGGAGAACTAAGCCTCACAGTTGGAGCTGCCCAGCTGTGTGGACACAACCATTGACCACTGAGTTCTGTCTTCCCCTGGCTGGGGGCTCCTAGCTTGCCCTACCTAGCCTTTAACACCAACTCTTTCTCTGTGTCATCACCAGGAGCCAGAAAGTGCAAAGCCAAAGACATTCTCAGAGGAGCCTTGGGAACACATGTATATCACAGCCCCCTGAGGACCATCGCAGAGACCCTGGGACAGACCTGGAAAGGCCCCAGCTAGGCTCCCAGGAACATCAGGAAGGCCAGCAGTTGGAGGAAAGTGGACACTGTGAAGAGTTAGGCCTCCTCCAGCTTTGGGAGTCGCCATCCTGAGGAGCTGGTCTCTAGGAACTGTGGGAACCTCCTCCACCAGCCACAGGTAGACCAGACTCCAAAGACTGCTGAAGAGCTCAGCTGGCACATCCCTCCCCAGCACTGGCTGCTCTTGTGGTCACTGGCCCAGCAGGACAGTTCTCTCCAGGACCACATTCCAGACCAGAAGGCACACACAGTCACCCTCCGAGGGGCTTTGAGGATCAGGTGCCCAGTGACCCCCAAGGCCGGTGACCTGTACCAGCACCCACAGCCCTGTTCCCCTCCTTTGAATACAGACCTGCCTCTGCCTGCTGTCTTTTTCACATGACCCACTGTGATGCCAGCCCCCCAGCCATTGTAGCCCAGGCCTCAGCACCTTCAGTACCTGCCCTCCAGCCTGAACGCTGCACGATGGGCGGGAAGCCCCCAGGCCCAAGGCTAGGACCTTGGCTCTGTCCCTGCCACCCTCGCTGGAGGTAGGATTGAAAGCCTGACCCACTGGTTAAAAATCACTATATATAGTGTGTGTATGTAAATGTGTGTGTATTTAAAAACAAACTTCCCCACTGGGATGGCAGATCTGCCCTAGCCCTACCACTTCCTGTCTGGATAATCTTGAAGTAGCTGCTGAGGCAGGACACAGATAGCCCACCTGTACCATGTCCCTCTTTGCCTCCTGGTCTCTAAGCTCTATGGGGTGGAGGTGACAGGTGGTGATATGGGGCTGGCCACCAGAGCCTGCAAAACCATCTCCCAGCTCTGCATCAGGATGGAAGGAGGGTCAGCGATCTTCCAGGAAGGATGGCAGGGACTCGCTGCCTACTGGGAATAACAGTCTCCAGCCAAGCCCAAGGAATAGTTCTCCTAGTTCTGTGCAGGCTCTGAGGCTTCCACCCCAGCCAGTTTGCCAAGAGTGTTAGGACCCCTGGATGTGTCTGCTGCAGCTTCTGATGGAGCTGGGAGTGGCCTCTCACCCCCTAGGGTGTCAAGTGTGGGCCAGTGGACACACACATACATATAGTGTTGGCACCCACTAAATTCTCAGTAAGGCATGGGGCAGAGCAGGAGGCAATGTCAGATTGAGCCCAGAAACAAGACGGCAGAGAGGAAGCAGGCTGCCCACCATACCTGGTTCCTGGACTAACCCCCATGTGGTCTGTGAAGCCAGATATAACAGAAGGCCATATGTAACAGAAAAGATGGTCCCATGTCAATAGGGGACCTGGAACAGACAAACCCACAGAGACAGCAAGAAGGCTGGAACCCTAAGTGGGGTCCAGGGGCATGGTGGGCAGAAAAGAGTTAGCTGCAGGTGGCCTCAACAATGTCCATTGTCCTTCCCACCTCCCCCAGAGTTCTCTTGGAAAGAAAAACCAAGTTCTTTGCTAGAACCCAAGCAGCTGGGACCCTACTCCACCCACTTGTTGGGTCAGAAGGCCCTGAGCTGGTGTCCAGGACACTACCAGAGAGCCCAGACTGTCAGGGTGGCCAGAGGTGCTGTCCTCTGCCAGGCTCCCCACCACCACCACCTGCACATGCACACACACACACTCTCACACCTCATGTTTCCTGACATTCCTGTGGAAGCCAGAGCTGGAGGGCTCACAGCTGGCCCACCATCTGCCTTCCTAACTTCTTCCAGATTTCTCCCTCCTGGAGCCCTGTCAAGATGGAGGAGCTGGAGGAAGTGTGAAGCAAAGGGTTGAGGCTGAGCACAGCTGGCCAGAGTCCCGCTGCCTCCCATGAGGCCTTGGGAAAGCACAGCATGAGGGGGTAAAGGCCTGGCCTGCCTCCCATACAGCTAGAAGGACCCTTGAGGAGGAGTGGGTGAGGGGCTTCACACACGACCTGGTATGCAGGAGCCCTTGGATGAAAGAAGGTTGTTTGGAGAAGCGGGGTCCCCAGAGGCCAAGGCTGATGGCTACCAGTATGGGTCTCCAGTCTGAGCTGCAAGAGGTCCATCCCTGCACATAGTGAAGAGCAGGACATAGCTTGGAGGTTTTCAGACTGTTTCGTTTTTTGAGGTAGGGTCTCACTCTAGCCCAGGCTGGCCTTGAACTCACGGTAATCCTCCTACCTCTGCCTCCTGAGTGCTGGGATTAAAAGCGTGCGCCACCACGCCCAACTTGCAGACAGTTTTTATGTAGTTATTTTTAGATAAAATTCACCACTTTATATTAAAGTGTGCAGTTCATTGGGTTTTTAGATTTACCATCTGGCTAGGCGCAGTGGTGTTCGCTTGTGGTCCCAGCTATTCGGGAGGCTGAGACCAGAGAATCACTTGATCCCGAGTTCAAGGCCTGCCTTGGGCAACATACCAAGGCCCTGTCTCAAACAAAAGGACATTGACCATCACTGCAACCATCGCCAGTCCAGTCCAGAGCTGGCATTGCTCACAGGGAACCTGTGCCCGTCAGCCCCCGTCCTCCATGTCCTTCCCCCTTCCTGCTTTCTGTCTCTGGCTTTGTCTGTTCCAGGCCATATAGACATCTTCTCTGTCACATGGGGCCTTTGGTGTCTGGCTTCTTTCACGTTCGTGTTTCCAGGTTCTCTGGGGGAACTCCATCACCGAGGAGCGTTCCAAGGAAGGAGCCACATGTTTTGTTGACTTGTTCATAAACGGCAGGCAGGCTGCTTGAACCGTCCAGCTCGAGAACCCTTGGGAGTGATGCCACTGTGCTCAGGCAGGGTTAGGGAGTTTCTGTGTGGATGTTTTAGATTCTCTTGAGCACGTACCTCGGAGGGGGATTTCTGAGTACTGTGGTGAGGCGACCCTGTGCTTACCTTTCTAAGAAAGCAACCACCAGTCCAGGCGTGGTAGCTCATACCTGTGATACCAGCACTTGGGAGGCTGAGGTTGGAGGCCAACCTGGGCTACAAAGTGAGTTCTAGGTGACCCTGGGCTACAGTAAGACCTTGCCTCAAACAACGACAACAAAGGTCATTCCAGCCCTGACAGCTGCCGGCTCCCTGAGGGCTCTCCCCACACCTTCCAGCTCTGTTGCTGCTGGTCATTTGGAGTCTGGCTCCGGGCGGGTGTGGAGAGGTCTCCCTGGGGGGGTGACTGACATTTTCCTGTCATCAGTGATGCCAGCACCAGTTCCCCTGCTTGTTGGCCTTCTGTGTGCCATCTTGGGAGAAATATCTCTTCAAAACTTTTGACCATTTTTGTTTAATAATTGAATTATTTGTTGTCAAGTTGCAAAAGCAGCTCGTTTGCTCTGGACATAAGTGGTTGTGGAGTGTCTCTAGGAGTTTGTCCCCGTCTAGTTTGTTGGCACATACTTGCTCGTGGTATTTTCCATTTATGTCCGTGAGGCCATTGGAAACGACCTTACTCTACATCCACCCCTTTCACATTGGTCAGCCTTGGTCAGTGTGATGGTTAGGTTTTGTTGTCAACTTGATCTTTTGAATTATCTTGGGTGGGTCTCTGAGGATATTTACAGGAAGGCAGCCTCTCGGGGGCAGGATGTAAAGAAGCTCAAAGGAGCTAGAAGTAAACATCCTTTCCTGTGTGGGCAGTGCAGGAAGGAAATTCCAGAGACTCAGGAAGCCATTAAGTCTGGGATAGGGTTGTAAGACCCCACCCTTTATAAAAAGGGGAAGAAGTTCTCTCCTTGGCCCTCCTACCTGTTTGCTGTTCTGTGTGAATGGTGTTGGTGATGGGTTTCTCTCTCTGCTGGGGCCTGTGAAAGAGGGCCAGCCTCTTTCGCTGTTATGGAACTTCCCCTCAATCTGTAGTTTCAATAAATCCCTTTCCTCCCCGAAACTGTGCCTGGTTTGGAGATTCATCCCAGCAGCGTGTGGCTGACTACGACAGTCAGCTTAGAGTGGTTTCTGAGGCAGGCTCCCACAGTGGCATGACTCAGGGTAGTGGGAACACAGGTCCCCCGTGGAGGATCCACACAAGCCCCAAGATTCAGAGGGGCAGGGCTCAAACCATTTCTGCCTCCTGGCCTTCTTCCTTCCCTGGCTCTCCCAAGCAGCCAGCCACAGCCCATCCAGGACCTGGCAGGAGCAGGTTCAACCCCACCATGTCCTCGGTAGGGTCCTGACTGTGGAGTAGAGGGTCCCAGGAGCAGGGTTGGAGCACGCAGGACACTGCACAGGCTCAGAATCCCTGGCCACAGGATTGGGACTTAGCAACCTCAAAGACACTACAGTTTGATGCATGGGGTGCCAGCCAGGCTGGAGGTGTAGAGTCACTTAGCATGTGGGTGCTGGGCATGTGCATGACATCCTATGCAATGGTACACCAATGCCACATCAGCAATAGTGGTATTTCCTCAGCTCATGAGATGCTCACCCTACATAGAGAGATGACATCCCAGGCCCTTTCTTCATGGCTGCCCAAGGGGCTGGCTTGAGGAAGTAGGGTGTGGGACGAAAGGGGCCAGACTAGAGAGCAGGGTGGATGGAGCACAGGGCGTTGGCCAGGCTCAGGGTGGGGGGTGGCCAGACACAGATGCCCGAGGCAGGGGCCCTAAGTGCAGTGGCGTCTCAGCTCCTTCCCACAGAGCCTTAAAAATAGGGCGGCGGTGATGTCCACCTCGGCAGACCACAGCTCGCTGGAGCTAAGAATACTCTTGACCCTCTTAATAATTTAAGTCAGATCCAAATAGACTTTCCTGTTCACCTGCAGCCTGTCTGCCCCTTCCCACGTGCCCACTCTGCCCGGGGCTCGGGAGAGCTTCCAGGAGGTGGTGGCCTCGCACAACCTTGGAATCACTCGGGACCCCCTTTCCTGCCCCTGTGGCAGCTGGGGCTGGAGGCATGCAGCTCCAGGGAGAGCTCCGGTCCACCCCAGGGCAGTTGACCTGGGGCTGCTGCACACCTTGGCCTTTCTTCAGTCTCTTAGTAGAACCACTCAAATCTTCCTCAGACTGCGGGACAGCTCACCTGCCCCTGAGACACCCCAAGTGCTGGGTACTGCATGAGGTCCCAGGGGTGTTCTCCTCCCTGCTTAGAAGAGTCCCTGAAGGGTTTTGTGTGTCCTGGTGGGGACAGCTGTGCAGGGTTCAGTCTGGGACTTATTCATGTGGATGCCAGGTATGTCTTGGCCTCTCTCTCTCACTCTCTCTCTCTCCCCTCCCCTCTCCCCTCTCCTTTCCTCTTCTCTCTCATTTCCAGAATCAGCAGTGAGTTTTGGAGATGGAGAGTGTCTCTACCTGTCACCCTTGCCTGGGCCACCCTCCCCTCCAGAGACACCTGCCTGTCTGTCCCAGCTGTGGTCTCTGGGGTGAGGAACTAGGATCAGCAAGGTGGAACCCCAGGGTGGGGAGGCCCACCCACCCCAGCGCAGCCCAGATGCGCTGCCCCGACCAGACCAGTGTGGCATTTTACCAAATGGTTATTAATTAAGAGCAAAGGCACCATGGTGCGGCACAGACACGCGGATGAATGGTCCAGAGGGGAATTATGCGGGTGTCAGGGAGATGATGGAACAGGCTCAGCACCCCATTCCCCTCCGAGTGGTGGGAGAGAGTAATTCCTCCGCTTCCTCACATGACAGACAGCCGGGGTGGTGCCTCGTGATGGGCTTAGCTCCCTCCACACAGAGAAGCACCCACTGCGTCAGGGTCCTGGGCTCTCAGACTGACTATAAAGACTCCTGAAGAGGGGAGATGGAGTGTCAGAATCCAGGCTCCCCAGCTCCCCTTCGGTGGTCTCGGGGCCTGGTAGAGACCTGGGAATACAGGCGTCTTGTGCTGTTTGGGGTTTTGCTTTCGGTTGTTAAAATTTCACTCGTGTTTTTATCTAGTTAAAGCTGCACGACTATGTTGTTTAGTAGTCCACTGGTTCTGGAAGGCTTGCAGTAGGAACCAGCATCTTTTTATCCCCAGAACCCCCTTCCCTGATGTCTCCTTTTCAGAGGCAGTTTTTCTGTTACTTTAGCTGATCGTTTGGGTACTTACTTCTAAACAGCATGTAAGGCCTGCTGCCTTTTTGTTTTAATTTAGAGATTGCCGTTGACTTTGGATGGAAGCGTTCTCTTACAGTTAGCCTGCACACGCGTGTGCGCATGCTCCCCACCGTCCTCGCTCCGATGGAATCAGAATTCAATGTCTTTGTGATCATTTCTTGCATATATACTAGTCATGGCTGAGTAATGTTTTGTAATTACATTTTTTCTTGTACAACCTCCTCTTTTTCCTGGGATTAATAATTGCCTCATTTGGGGGAGGAGGGCTGGTTTATTTTCTATGCACCATTACTTATTTCTCCCCAAACCCTGCATGTGGAATAAAATAGCATATAAATCTCCCTTTCCCTTTGGTTCATTAGATGCAGCGGGCCAGTTAGGAGTTTCATTTTTCCTTGGTGCCTGTGGTAGCCAGCCTGTAAGAGGGCCCCGGGGACCCACCCTCCTGGGTTTGTGTAGCTCTCGTGGCTGGGCAGGGCTATGTGACCCATGGATAAAGGCAGAACCAGGGCTGACTCCCAATTTCAGGTCGTCGTGGCCTTTTTCTTGCTCTCTCTCTTCCTTGGTTTTCTGTGTCTCCTGTCTCTGCATATCTCTCTGTCTCTTTTTCCTTCATTCTTCCTTTGTTCTCTCTCTCTCTCTCTCTCTCTCTCTCTCTCTCTCTCTCTCTCTCTCTCTCTCTCTCTCGGACTGAAGTCACACTTGCCTTAAAGAAAAGAAAGGTTTAGCAGGCTTGGTGGTGCACGCCTTTAATCCCAGCACTCGGGAGGCAGAGGTAGGAGGATCACCATGAGTTCAAGGCCGCCCTGAGACTACATAGTAAATTCCAGGTCAGCCTGGGCTAGAGTGAGACCCTACCTTGAGAAAAAAAAAAGGTTTATTTTGGCCTGGCCATGGGGCCCTGTTGTTTTGGGACCTGCTAGGGGTCAGGTACTTGTTTAATGCCAGCCAAGAAGCAAAAGAGCAGGTCCCAAAGGCCCCTTCCTGGGCACGGCCCCGATGCTCTAACACCCCCAAAGGCTCTACCATCTCCCCCATAGTGCCCGGAATGGACACCAAGCCTTCGTCTGCCTCTCAGGGACAGACCAGATCTGAAGGCATCGCCCACGCTGTCCTCGGTGCTGAACCCGAGGCTGGCACCCCATGATGCTGGCTGCAGAGCTCTCTCCCTGGCTCTTGCCTTGGCCCAGGGCACGGGGGCAGACATCACCCTCCACAGCCTAGTAACTGGCCTAGGCCATCGTCCCCGGGTCCTTCTCCCCGGGGGCTCTCAGATGAGCTAGAGGAAGTCCCAGCAGGCAGGCAGGCATGCAGAGTCACCCTCTGTACAACCAGACTCCAGGTTCCTTGTGACAAAATCCAAGTTACCCCACAGAGAGTCCTGCTGGTCCATACAGGGCAGAGATGTCTCTCCGTGACCCAGCCACTTCCAGACTTGGCTCTCTGACTCTCCACCAGGCCCTTCTCTTGTGGGGACTTGATGGCCGCCGCAGACCTCCCCCACTCAGTGATCCCCTCTAAGGAGCCCCTCTATCCTGTTGGCTTTAACAGAGGTCTTAGGCACTGTAAGCTGGTTGGCCCAGACTGAGCCACAAGCCTCCTCTGGAGAGTGTCGCTGTGCAGGAGAGTCAACACTAAGACCCAGGCCTGAGCCTTGGCCTGTCTGAGGAGGGGAAAATTTCCCGAGTGCCCAAAGCAGGTATACCTGGGTGGGGAGACTGAGGCCTAGGCCTTCTGCCAGGGACAGAAGCCCTGGAATCTCAAGAAGTTTCATCTCTGAGGTCCCAGGAAAGTATCGTCTGTCTCCCAGAAATTCTCTTCCCATGCCAGCAGGGAACAGTGTGATTAAGACTCCATTATTAACTTGCCAATCTTATTTCTGGGGCACAGACGCTAACGGCTTAGGGGACCCACTTGGCATATAACGAGGTCTCCATGACAAATTACTTGGGTATCAATTAACTATCTGGGGAAATGTCAGGCAGGATCCGTCATGCTGGCAGGGAAATAGAGCCAATTAACCTGGAGCGGTCAATCCGATCCGGATTCAGCCTCCAGCAGTGCTGGGAATGAGGCTGAGGACCTGTGGAGCCCAGGGAGGCCGAGCCTCGCCTCCATCCCTGCACCAGGGCGCACAAACCACGCCTCTGCCCTCCGAGCCACAGCACAGGCCAGATTTGCCCCTGGGTGCGTTCCACACTCACCTGCCTGAAAGGTCACAGCCGAGAGGGGTCCAGTTGTCAGGGAAGGACAGTGGTGGGGGAGGGACAACTGCACAGCCAGCTGCCCACTGTGCCATGGGAGCAGGAGGGGCGATAGTATCCTTAGCAGACAGCAGCCCAGATATGGCCTGAGGACAGGCTTCCCAAGGCTGGGCATGTTTACTGTTGGCAGCACTCCCCAAGCAGAATCCAGGCTCTGCCAGTGAAGAGGAGCAGTTAAGACGGTCTCCGAGAACCTCTCAGCCTGTTCTCATCTGTGGAGTTCCCAGGAATTGAGCTCCAAGAAAGAACAAGGGACAGCAGCAGGCGTGGCTGAGTTTGGTCCCCCTCTCTCCTGACAGGAGTGGGCCTGTCCCTGACTCCTGGGGAAGGCCTGGAGTCCTTCACCAGGTGGTCCTAAACGAGGTGCCCCTGGTCATTCAACTGGTACTTGGGCCACAAAGATGGAGGGACAGTTGAGACTCCGACCTCTCTGTGGTGCCTTTTGGTGGGGGCGGGGGGAGGGTTGACTTTGCTTCGACGTGCCCACCCTGGGGAGGAACACTGCCCAGGCCCCAAGCTGCCCCATGGCTTTGCCCATGCTGTCCAGCTGGCTCCCTTGATTGGCAGCTGCCACTTCCCAGCCCCCAAGCCTCATGCCTATTCATGACACTGACATATGGCACCTCAGCGGGGGGCTGGAGGGAGCTGCCAGTTGAGAGAGTGCAGCGTGTCCCCATTCGAGCCCTGCTGAAGCAAAACAAACGCAAGATGCGAGGGAGCAGAGGCGGCCCGGGGGCGTGCGCGTGCCCGCCTGTGCGTGCCTGTGTGTGTGTCTGAACACCCCGCAGGGGCTCTGGGAGGAGGGGGCAGGGGGAACTGGGAAGGCTACCAGGACTGGGATGTCTCCACTCCCGGGGTCCTAAGGGATCCTTGTAA